>JAZHYW010019059.1:0-35541 GCA_037355805.1 Ixodes ricinus | reverse complement strand
AAAAACTTATCTATAAGAAAGTTGTAATCAAAATAAAAGCAGCGCTGAAGATAGCGGTCACAAAGGATGCTTATTAAGCGTTTTTGCTGACTGTGTTTTTGACAAAGAATTCCAAGCTGCAGAACCGAATCCAAGCCTGCCTAACATAATACAGGCAGGGTTTTTAAGTTGCTTAAAAACCTTGCCAGTATTATTAGTTTATTTTGCTCTCTAGAATGCAGTCGGTGCAATGACTCGTCACCACATTCTATTGGTGGCTCGTTCAGAGTGGGTCTGAAATTCGATACCACCTCCTGGTTTCCAGACTCCCAGCAATACTGGCCAGATTGGCAGCTCTTAGCACCCCCCGTCGACGCCAGCGCCGCACGTGGTTGCATCCCAAGCTCTCCCATACCGTTGCGGAGAAGTTCCGTGACCAGTAGCGTATTCGAGGACTCTGTATGGCCTTGAATGTTTCACATTCTAAGCAGTTCATACTACCTACAGTCCCCACCAGCTTATGAAACCAATGTGGCTCATGACGTTCACACTTTTTTCTTTGAGATTCGTTCCTCGGCGTTCTCGTTGGTCAATGCCGCAATCTCGTCGACTGCGGAGCGATAGAAAAATGTTTGTGACACATCGATTAAGACTAGGCAGACATCCCCACCTGGCTATCTGGTGCACCTCGGTCAGGGTGCGGCCATCCTGGCCCGTGACGGCCACCGAGGAGTAGTGCATGCTCGAGAAGTGCAGGCGGAACAGGTGCTCCCGGAAGTACTTGAGTCCCTCGTACATGGCGGCCATGATGAAGACGCCAACCACCGAACCCACCATGCCTGCCGAAAAACAAATGGAATGAGCATGACACGGGGTGTAAACATTGGTCCGGTTGTAACTATAGTATATAGCTTGCAGTATTCGGCGCGTTCCGTGGAACTCCGCTCTAACCACTGTTAAGCATGTTTTGTACAATCTGATGCGGTACGAAATGGGGTGGGTGGTTGGGGGGGGGGTTTGCTTTTAGTTTTTGAGGCGACACCGAACTGCTGTGAGATTAGTTGCCAATAAAAACTTTTAACCTTTCCACTCTGGTGAAGAAGGAAGACCAGCGAAGCTGTACTATTGTGGGAATGAAGTAATGGCCGGCCGCAAGTCGGCAAGCCAGAGTGGAAAGGCTGGAAAGGTTGCCGCCATCTATGAGCGACGACGGCAACCAGACAACCGGCAAGCCAGTTGTGTCTGGTTGCCGCCATCGCTCATAGATGGTGGTAGCTGTCCAGAGTTTTGTCATCATTTGTTTGCTGGCAGACACGATCCTGGGGAAACTAGCCCCCAACCCCCTTAACAGCTACACTACAAAAACAAATTTCACTCGTACAGAAGAGCCGACTTATACAAGCAATATTTGGAGGTTTTGATCACTGAGAACTATTAGCCTTACTTGTAGAAAAGTTCCGATAGTATGACCAGCTTACTGCATACTTTGCTTAGCATAAAGCTTGTTATCTATTGGCTTCCATTGACACCTCTGCTTCATTACCTGGAAATTTCTTGGGCAATGTACTATAAATTCAGAAAACCTCCGTCCTAACATTTTTTTTTACTGTCTCGATTGACCTTTCTTTCCCCTTCCCAGGGAGCTGGATCAACATGCATAATGAATTATAAATTTTTCTGCTTGGTATAGATCGTCACCCGATGTCGCAACGCACTCTTTTGTGCAAAACTAGAATTTGTGTGAAAAGAAAGCTCCAATTTTCTCCAGAATATTGAAAAACTCTGGAGCCAACCAAACACTCAATCATCTTGCTTTTAAAGAAGCTAAACTCTCAAATCTAGTGGTGATGACAGCACCAAAAGATCATAAAGAAATCGCTCACAAGAGCAAAGTGTCTTTTCCATTCAGAGGTGGTATCGACCTTGACATTTGGGTGCTCTACTTTTTGTTCAATCTGCTATAGACATCTATAGACATCTTTAGACCTATTCAAATAATGACTGGCGACTTTATCAATTCACCCTGTCATGCCTCTGAACAGTAGATGCAATTCAGGCACTTTTATCTCTGTTCCTAAAGTGCTACAAAAATCTGTGTCACTGGAAGCACAATTAGAAGCAAACTTAAAGTATAATATTGAGGAACTATCCACCCTGTTGCAACTGACTACCGTATTTACTCGCATAGTGAATGCACTCTCATAATGAATGCACTCCCCACAACGGGTACCAATATTCTGACTTCTTTTTTCCCTTGCTTAATGAACGCACCTCCAATTTTCAGCTTTGCGAGTCTCAAATTGCGTCCTTGGCTAGCCACCAAGCCAATATGCTTTTGCCGCCAAGCGGTCAGATCAAGTCAAGCCAAGCCAAGCGAAGCCTCTCTCGTAATGGCTGCAACTGCATAGTTGCGGAAGTGATCAACATTGAAACTGAACAGCGCCCACACTTGACGAAGCTTGGGCCGAGAAATTGCCCAGCCCTGGAAATACTTCGCCTATCGGATGCATTGATGTCAACAAACACACCGTCGTCTGTGGTCCGCTTTCGGAAAGTGAAATCGTGAAAGTGGTTAGGCCTAAAAACAGTCGCGTTGCTCTCCGCGCTGAGTGAGCTTCGTAGGGTGCTTTTTCTTTGGCAAAAGGCATGCCTAAATTGCCCTAAAAAGGTTAGCAATTTATAAAGCATGGTTACGTGGCGCAGCCACGACCTGCCGTGGCTACGCCCCCATCAGTGGAGACGTGCCACAGTACCTTGCCGTGTCATATTGGCACCTAATATGACATTTGCACGAAGTGTGTAAATGCAAAAATTTTACTCCGTGTAATGAATGCCCTTCTAATTTTTTGGGAAAAAAAGTGTGTCTATTATGCATGTAAATATGGTACTACCATTTGTTCTCTTTGGCAAGGAAACACCAAAATATTGTTAAGTATGCCAGCCTTATACAGAACGTTTCACAAAAGGTGGACAAATTTGATATTGTGAAAACTATGCGTTGCAACAAAAAAAAGCTTGTGTCGTTTTGGTCCTGGGCCAGGGGCCTATTTAGGAAAATTATTAAACTCCGGGATAATTAGATTGTTAATAATTTTTGCATAATTAACTTTTTTTAAATATTGTGTTTAACGGCATGGTTTCAATTAGAAAATTCTCAGCATCATCAAAAAAACACTAAATCAACAAATTGCAGAACGATAGAAGGCACACAAAGCATTTTACGGCTTTCTGAAAAACGGCACGAATTCAACGAGTTTTTAAGTTTCGGTTTGCTATTGGAGTGCATCTCGACCCCGACGACACCGCGCCCCGTGGAGAAATAGTGCAACCGGCAGTGCAACTGTCTGCAGTGCCTCGGTGAATGCCGCAGTTAATTTTCAGAACGTGCCAAGTAACCGTCAATGTTTTCATTGTGCGGCAAACACTGGTGCCATCTATAGGATAGCCCTGGCCCACATCCGCACATATTTCCTACTCTTTTACGCATCAGCCTTTCACCACAGGCTTCATATAATTCTGACAATGTTACAAGTAGCCTTTCCTCGTAGATAACACATAGATTCGATCTCGCACAATCAGTAAAATATTGCGTTTAGTTCGGGTCAAGAGCTGATGGGATGCAGGTGTCGCCCGTTTCAACTCGCACGGGGAAGAGCGAATGGCCACTTCAGAGCACAATGCATTGCACAGGATACCCGGAATTGTCCTGGCGAAATAATCGGATGCGGGAAAGAAGTCACTTTGTTCCCCTTCAGCTTCCGTCTCGCGGACCCTTTTTAATTTTGATTGGTCGGAGCTGGCCTGTCCCCCTTTGTTGATACTCCAAGCTCAGTGCAGCTGCTTAATTGATGAAAGCAACTCACCTCCAACAGAATTCACTGCCCAGTTCTTGAACAGAATGGTTTCCGTAAGTCCGAAGTGGAAGTACATCATCTGCAATACAAAAGTCGAAATTATACGAGGAGCATCGTGAACAGACGGGGCTTGTTCTTAGAAAGATCTACCCCCTATTCGCGGCACAAAGAAGAGAAGATAGGGGTTTAGAGTCGGGATGGAAACATAGCTTGCAGATGCTTTTGTTAATCACAAAGGTTATCCCTTGCCCGACAAACCGTTCAAAGTTAACAGCAGCCCAGTCCCCACACAATCGGTATAGATCGAACAGTGAGGCATAACCAAAGGGCAGTGCAAGTATTCTAAACCAGAGGTGCACAAACTTTTCAGGGAAGGCAACCCCCGAAATACTCGTAAGCCATCCAGCGACACCCTCCTCCCCCCTTCCTGGGAGGAGGGGAGGAGGAGTGGGCTGTCACGACTCCCACTTTGCGCATCGCTGTTTTAGACAAACAATATATTACAACATGAAAGGGGAACAGCACGAAAATAAACGAGGGACGAGAAGAAGAGGTAACGACAGACACGGCGCTGACTAGCAACTAAAAGTTTATTTGTGCACAAAACACTAAATAAACAGGAAAAAAAAAACCACACAAACAACCCATTAAAATAATTCCACGCACACGCTTATCTGCGATCAAACGAACTTGCCACAAGTCATGATAAAGTTCACTTCGTCACTCATCAGAGCTAAGGACGGTGCACTGACACACGCTTCCTCTCCCTTAGCAGATATAAAAAAGGCTTCATCAATCTCCCTTGGGTGTGTCAGTGCGCCGTACTTAGCTCTGATGAGTGAAGAAGTGAACTTTATCATGACTTGTGCCAAGTTCGTTTGATCGCAGATAAGCGTGTGTGTGGAACCATTTTAATGGGTTGTTTGTGTGGGTTTTTTTCCTATTTAGTGTTTTGTGCACAAATAAACTTTCAGTTGCTAGTCAGCGCCGTGTCTTTCGTTGCCTCTTCTTCTCGTCCCTCGTTTATTTTCGTGCTGCTCCCTTTCATGATATCAAACCAACTCGCCCAACTTTATGCGATGTTGCAATATATTACAAGCAGGGCACCCGCCACCACTGCACTATGGTTGCATGCAAGTTTCCATTTTAGACCAGAGTGCCGTGAGCTCCAACGTGACATGAGCTCCGAACGTGACGGAACACTGAGGGGCACCCACCATCATCCCCCCCATGTCGTGCATTCCACCCATGTCGTGCATTCCACCCATGCTGCTGTCGTGCGCGCTCATGTGGCCGTGCCCGTCGGTGTGGGGAGACTGCGTGCCAGGAGCCATGTGGTGCGCGGGGGCCGTCGCCGCTGTGGATGCCAGCACTGCCGTCAGAATCGCCTGAAGCGGGGTGGTCACCATGGGACCGGACGTCGCGTTTACGAGGTCGTGCATGCCGCCGTGTCCGTGGTGGTCGTGGGCCATTCCTGTGTCTTGACGCTGTAAGAGGTGAAAAGAAAAACTTGCATGGTCGCATCAATGATGAGTATTGGCATGATCGCTTTCACACTCCGTGGAACATGCGGCAGAATGCCAATGATTTCCGATTTAAGAGCATATTTTTTAAAATACTAGTGGTTTTGAATTTCAGCATGCTTCTCGACTAAGATCATGGTAGTGTCAAGCGTACACTGAGTGCTTGGTGAGATCAGTCTATTGCAGTCAGGCTTTTAAGCCGACTGAATAGTGCCAAATTTACTGCAGCGTAAAGGAGTACTTTCTTTTCTTTTCCAGTTACTACTGCATTTTGGATGCTGTTCCATGCACCATGCTCGCTTGCCTCCATAGTCAATGCCCTTCACACCTTTTTGTTTACATTACGTAGGAAAAAGAACATAGCGGCATTAACAAAACATCCGTTTTTGGCCCGGCGGTGGGGGGATGATCCTGAAAACATATGAAACGTGAACAGAGCATACATCCAAGACCACATAGTCGCATGACTTGACCATGAGCATTTTTTTTTTTTCAGGCTGATGAGCTACATAGGTTATCTGGCTAGTGTCAACACTCGGCCCTAAGAAATGTATTATGTTTGTATTAATACCTAAATTCAATTTAAGTCACGCATGCTTAAACTATCTTTTCTTTAAAAACAATGTTTGAAGATATAATTATCATGGAAACAAGATGCTCCTCTTTAAAAGTGCACATTAGTAAGCATAACGCAAATCAATGTTTCAATTTTAATAATTATTCTGACCTAGAATAACTTCTATGATTGCCCCCAGACATGTACACGTTACCCAAAAAAAGTAACTAAATACCGTTACTCGTTACTCGCTCAAAAAGTAACTAAATACGTTACTCGTTACCGATTCTCAAAAGGAACGCGTGAGTTACCTCAAAAGTAACGAGTTACTTTTCACGTTACTTTGACGACCAAATACACAACTGTTTTTGTTTCATGGTTTATTGTTTTCTTTTTAGTAGTCGTTGCACTTAAGCAGTAGCTGCCTCTCGAAGTTTTCATCAGTTATGTTTCCCCGCTTCCTTGAAAATACATTTCCGGTGACGCTGAAGCGTCGTTCTACTGACGCGCTCGAAGGAACGGCAGTGTTGTGCTTCAGGAAGAGCTGGTGAATCTTAGGGAACTGCGCCTTCACTGAGGACAGCGGGTAATGGGTTATGTGCCTTCCCGTGTTTGCAACCTCCGGGTTTACATTCGGTCCGTACCCGGTTCTAGAAAGTTCAACCAACGAACCTGATTGTGCTCGCTGGGTGAAGGACATTCCCAGCTGTAGAGTTCAGTACAGCAACGTTTATCGCTGGACACGTCAGTCGAACTGTTCGACTGACGTGTTCAGCGATATACGTTGCTGTAGTGTCATACTGTTTATTTGTTTTTCGGGTTTTCCATCTGCCTTTGTCGCAATAGACACATACTAAGGCTAGAATAAAAACAAGGCCGTTTAAGCGGTGTTGTACACGTTACTCCTCAAAAGTAACGAGATACCGTTACTCGTTACTTGGTCTTAAAAGTAACTAAATACCGTTACTCGTTCCTTTTCTGAAAAAGTAACTAAATACGTTACTCGTTACCGAAAATAGTAACTAAGTACAAGTAACTCGTTACTTGTAATGCGTTATGTACATGTCTGATTGCCCCCTATTAAAAAACATTATGGGGCCAACCAGGATTTCTGAAATGTGTTGAAATACCTTTCAAAAACTTTTGAGGGATTTCAGATGTCCGTCGAAGTTTTCTAAGGGGTCTACGTACCCTTCAAGAATTTCCAACGGGTGTAAGCGACCCGTCAGTCTTTTTAGAGGCCTGTAAGATCTGTCCCAACCTTTTCCGTGGAAGCACGGTACCCATCAACATTTTTTTAACAGGTCTGGGGGGAGATCGCATGACTCTTCAGGAAATATGCGTTGGGGAAGTCTTTTGGCCATTTTGTATCTGTTGGCCGCAACGAGCGGACACTCAGTGTCGAAGCTTCCGTTCCATGCGTGGGACCCATCTTCTAGAACAGCTCAGCGTGCGGGCAAAGAAGGTCTCTCGGTGTCCTGTTTCTTGCGCCTCTTCGTCCGTCCGGCTTCAGAAGCTCGTCCAGCGAGTGAGAAAGACATTGGGGACGCCACTCGATGGCACCAGCGACGACACCATGGCCGTGCTCAGGATTTCTCAATGGCGGCGGACGTTGGTTTCGCATTTGTGGTTTTCGCTAAACGTGCCATTGATAGTGCATATGTGTGCGTGTGGAACACATACTCGGATTTATCAGTTAAACTACCGTACATCTCAGGAATTTACCCAGTGGCATTGTGAGTACCTGGAAAAATATTTTTTTACAAATAATTCGGTTATCTTTATTTGGTCTGAACGCTTTGTGTACAGCCGCCTGCACCCAGGTTACAGTACACATTGGTTCTTATCGTCTTTTATAGTTACAGAATGCATGTAAAATTCAATGTCTGGATAAACTTCCAATAACATATTAAACTGCGTTTCTGGTCTATGGTTCACAGTCATTTCGGCATCTAAAGGGTTGAAGGGCTGAAGGGTCTGAAGGGGGTTTGAAGGGATTTGAAGGGCTGAGAGGGTCCCATAACACATCAGGAAAGTGTTATTTTCAATAGAGGTCCACACACCTCTTCATTGAGCTCCTGTTTAACCTTATCATTCTGTGAGAAAATAATTTTAATTTAAATTCCAAATGTCCTTATGTGAATGCTTGGTGCTTTTCACATTGTAAAAGAACAACCTTTTAAGAATATTCTTTAACAAACTCGTGAAAATATTTCATGGGCTTAAAAGCCCCTGAAAAGAAAAAAAATGCTTTTTTTTAAACAGTCTGGTTGAGACACGCTTGTCAAAAAATTAATTTTTCTAGAAAAAAAAGATTTTAGAGTAATATTGACGGCGCGAGATTTATTTTAAATTTTCCGCGCAAAGTCCATGATGTCACGGAATGGTCATACACTCTTTCCACCTCAACGAGATGGTCACACATTCTCTCCACCTCAACATGATGGCCAATCCAATCCACCTCTCCTCCAAGTGGCCGAAATGCCGAGAGAGAAAACAGGAGGAAAGGAGGTGACTACCGACTCAAATCGCGTCTCCGTGCTTGTCAGATAGTGATGATGATGATGATGATGAGGATGCGGCTTGCTCCCTTGAAACGGGCGAGGCAACTAGTCGGCCCAAGCCTGGGAGCGAGGAGATCTTAGAGCCCCCTGAAGTGGATCTTATTCCACCACCCTTCAAGTCTTCGTTTAGTGGCCACTGCCAAGGCCTGTGCCGGCCGCTAGAAGGCCCCTTTATCTGCGTAGCTGCAGAGCTTTGTGCATCAGAGCCTGCTTGGTTGCGCCCGATTTCAGTAATTGTGAAGCCCAACGCCTCAGCGAGCACCAAGGGGCTCTGCAGGCGTGGGCACCGTGGGCGGCTGAAGTCCCGCACAATCTAGCAACAACAATAGTGCTCTAAAGAATTTTTTTTCGAGTAAATTAATTTTTAGGACACGTGTGTCCCACCCAGACTGTTTAAAAGAACTTTCTTTTTCTTTTCAGGGGCTTTTTAAGAGAATAAATTCACTTGTATCAGGCAAAAAACACATATATTCTTAATAAACTAACCTGGCTGGCTTCTCAAAGGAACATTGCAATGACAGCCTCACACCTGAAGCCACGCACTCAAAAACACCAGAGCCCTTGCACCATATCTTGAAATGGCCAAGAGGCACTCTCTACCTGAGATAGTCCTTCAAGAGGAGGAACTGCGGACAATGAAAACATGCACTCGACGTAATCTCCCTAAGCGATTTCTTGCGCCTTTGTCACGCGATTCGACCACATCAAAGCCACCTTCCTTTGTTATTGCTTTCGTGTACTGGATGCTTTGAACGGCTGCAAAAATAATGCACTCTGTAATGTTTCACCTCAGTCAGAAAGAACTTCAAGACATGTTCGGAAATGTTTACTTCAAGAAAGATCGAAGTATCTCCAGTTTCAGCGTAAGATCTTTCTTCCATTTGCAACAGCCAAGGAAGGGCACGGCTATTAACAATAGCATTGCAAGGTCTCAAAGGAGTGACTATCCAAGTTGACCATTTTTAACAAAAGCCAGAGAAACCAAGTAACTTCAAGGAGTGGCCTTTTGTATCGTCAGAGAGCTGCTAAAACGTTCATTGAACTGTGAACGTCACACATAATATATACTTATATGGTAGGTGTTCTGTGGCAAATGTTTGCCAAACTATTCCCTTTTCGAGCAACAATGACTCTCCCTCGCTCTGCACTGAAAGAAGATAGAAGCCCTAAGGTTTATAACATTGCAGATGGTTTGTGCCTGTTACAAGAAATAAAATTATGATTGCTGCTTTGAACCGATGAAGCTAGATTTGTGCTTCTGTTTCCTAATCTTCGTAAACTTTGCGACTTTTATAATATCGCAAAAGGTAGGTCCCGCAAATATGTTTTCCTATGGTAACAAATATATAGCATACCACCCTGATTTGCAAAATTTTGTGGCCACGAAATATTTCTAAATACCACACTTTGTTGAATTCGCGAGATATTGAGCTTGCAAAAATAAAGTTCTTTATAGTAGCTAAGTTCATTGTCTATTTAAGTACAAATTTGTTGTATTCGTAATTCTCCATAAATATGAACAAAAAGAAAACAATATACACACAGAAACACATCAAAAGACACAGAAAGCCATTTTAATTGAGCAATATTTACTAAAAATCTCCAATATAAAAATATTGCAAACTCCTCCTAGTAAGAAGCCCAGCCACTATGGTGTACACTCAAAACCTGAGTAGTGGCTAGTGCAGTCACAAACGTGACTGGTTTTAGTTGTGACCCCAAACTCCAGCAACATTGACCAGGTAACCTGAACAGGTGCTGGCCCCTTTGTGAATCCTTGGATGCCAGGAAGGAGGCTGAAGTGGTCTCTCTTCAGGACCATTGCTGACCTGGCACTCACAAAAGCATCTCGTGTTTATTTTGCTATGTGACCTTGAATTCTAAAGTTTCTTATGCAAATCCAAACGACGAGAGTAGTACTACATACAGAACTCCACAGTTCTCAGATGTTCAGCATTCTCTGTCGTCATTGCATTTACAGTAGGAAAAAGGGGAGCAAACAAGCCACTCTTAGCTACCAGTTTTCATACGAATATGCCCAAAGTAGAGCCATACATACTTCTTCGTGTAACCATCTCAGCATGAGAAATTCCCTGTCAAAGGCCCTTCAACCGTAACGGAAACAGAAACTAAGCATGTAAGGCTTGCCTTCTGGAAACAGACAAAGGATGAAGTAGAAAAGAAGAAATATGATCAGGCAGACCTATGCAGACCACGTCGTCGGCATTCAAGCAATCGGAGATGAGCTCCTGATGAAACGGTCTCCCGACAAGGAGCTGCTATGCCCCAAGATATGGGAGCAGTATCGCACAAGGCTGCACGCACTTTCACATGAACGCGGCGCAAGGTACAGGAGACACAGGAAGTGAACATGTGGTGAGAGTGAGTTGTGTACCCCGCTATGAAACAGCTGTTCTCCCGCATTCTGAATGCATGTAGATGTGGCATTGTCGAGCTTTCCGAGCACAAAAGCTCCACACACTGTTTTTGCCATACATAGATTTCGAACGTGTAAATAAAAAAAAAGCCCCAAAAACGAGAGAAAAAAAAAAACTGTCACAAGGATTAGGCCATTTATTATCAAATTATTTTATTTTTACAGATTCTAAAGACCTTTTCCTGCCCCTTTCTAATAAAAAGCTGGCATTACTCAGTCACAACTTAAGAGATGATACAAGATGAACTAAGCAATGCGTGTCTATTTATCGTTCACTAGTTGAAGCATATATGCTCATAGCTGCCACTCACAGCAGCAGGAGCTGCCCTAGATCGGTGGCCCACGGGCTGTAATGCTGAGACCGGCTCGCCGCAGCCAAGATTTAACGAGACTTATGGGGAACACCTGTGGTGAATGCATCAGCTTACATACAGGTTTAATATAAAAAGCCTCTGGCACCTTAAAATTATTTATTTTTGAGTGCAAAGTATTCAGGTAGGGTGTCAAGACACCATCCAATTGTTATTTACTACAGTCAGGTGTCTGTTGAAAAAGCAAACAAAGTCAAACTGAAATGAGCAGAGGGGGTGGGGGGAAGCAACATTTGTTCTCCTCGATACCCGAGTTTATTAATGTTTGTGTCTTTGTGGGGATGCACTTCTTGCAAGAGGATCATGTATCTCGGGATAACCTCAATAAATAAATATTACCAACTTGGATTAAACATTTGTCAATGCTGCAATGCACATTGCAAAATGCATGTAATGTGTATTCACGCTTTTCTCAAGTTCTCGTCTAGTCCTTATTTTTTTATATATGTTGGCAGTTTTCTTTTTTTTTCTTTTTACGAGAGTTTATAATTTGCATAAATGTTGATTAAGTAGATAGTTCTTAATTTTGTATCCTGATTGAAAATGGGAGACAACAAAAAATAGTTTATTTGTGGGGTTTCAAAACGTTTTTGTAAGAACGTTGTCTTGCTTTTTCTGAATCAGTTACGTGAGTAAAATGTATCGCAGAAACTGCATTGGGCATCTGCACCGGGAAAATCGTGAATTGAAATAATATCAATAAAATAAAGGAAATTAAAAAAGAAAATCCGTCCACGCCCCCTTTCATTTTTGCCACGCTCAGCGCTACTCATAAAGATCACCTCGTGTGTGCCACGAGCAAGGATGTTATACCTTCTTGGCTACGAGACACCGATTTCTCCGATTGAGGCCACTGATTGTAGCACGCGCGAATGCCGAAATACGTGCCATGAGTTGTTTAATATTAACCGCCGTGAGTTTAATGAGCAATCGGCGATTCCTGTCGCAGTCCTTAGTCCTTTACCACATACAGAAAGGTACCACGTTCTATTTCGCGAGCCCTCTAAAAGTCGTCCCAAACGCCCAGTGAACAGGAGTCCGCAAGGACAAGCAAACACAAGATAGCCCGCTCAAGAATCCATGGGAAACTCCACAGTACAATGTGGGCAAACAGAACCATACTGTGACCGACGGGGTCACGCAGGTTGTACGAACAATCTTGATTTTCCACTAATTTTGCCGCGACGCTGAACTGTTGTTTAGAACGCGCTTTGATCCTTTTCCAAGCAGCGCTGTACGGAGTAAACATACTGTTGAGTAAAACGCGAGGTTTCGGTGACTGTTGCGCACGCATTCACGTATGCTGAGGGTCGACCCGGTAAAAAACCACCTCACCTTTGCGGACGAAATTCCAGAAACTCGGGGTTCGTGACCGAGAGGTTAAGCGACGCGAAGGCACGGAGCACAAGCGATCACACAAACACGGATCTTACGATAAGTACTACGAAGAAAAAACTGAAGGCCGGCGAGCTAAGCAAGAAAGCATGCAGAAAGGGAAGGAAGTCAAGCACCACAATCACCACGATCGCACATCTAAACACGGATCTACGTCAGGCCCGGATGTGTTCCAAAATTTTCTCGATCTCACTCTAGAGTACAGGTTTTGCACCTTGGTGTTCGAAAACCTACCTGCTTTACTCATAGCTAGCTACTCAAATAAAACAGGCAAATGTTTTCTTATTTTTTGCAAGAAAATTCAAAAAGTGCTCAAGAGAAGAGTGGGGCTTTCCTTGACATTTTTAATAGTATCTTTAGGTTAAATAAAATTAATTTTAGTTGTCAAAATTTTGAACAGTAGATAGATGACGCAAGTCGCACACCAAATCAAATAGATTAACCGTCACTATTTATCTACCTACTTAGCTAAATCATGACGTCAGGGCTGCAAAACAAAACCGAAACACATCGGTACGTCTTCGTCGTCACTATTTGTGTATCCATTTTCCCCTAGTAAAGTATTTGCTCATACATGGGTTGCACGTGACGTCATATCCTTCCTCCTTTCTGGTGGCCAAAACCTGCTGTTATACTTCGTTTCACCTTATGTGCGAGCGAAGACCAAGCTGGAAGCGCGAGCACGAAAGCTCCGTGCCTTCAGGCTTTGCTCGAGCGCGCGAGCTGGGAAGAAACGCAAAAAGCGCTGGTCTCGCGCTTCTAGCTTTGGCTTCGCTCACAGATAAAGTGAAACGAAGTATAATGAAGCTGTGCTCACTCGTTTCCGCTCGCTCGCGACGCTCGTGTACTGCTCGTAGAATATGCACAGTAAAGGCTACGCTCGGGGAAGTTCGGCCACCAGAAAGGAGGACCAAATTACGTCAGTGCAACCTATGTATAGCTCACAAGCCAGGAGATCGCGAGGGGTCTTCAATCCTCTTCGAATAGACTACGCGCGAAAAGGTACATGCGTGCGTATCATACGATGTGGTCCATGTTCGTGGGACAGTCAAACCTTGTGTGCTATGAGACCACTATTTGAGGGAACTTGTCTTTCACGAAGATCCAGAGGTAACACAACGACCGGCTGTGGGTAACTTTTCTTTGAAAATGTGTTGCAATATACTTGAAAAGTGGAAATCAAGACTTCGAAAAAGAAAAAAAAGTTACTTCAGAGAAAAAGAAAAAAAATAATAACAGAAGCCGGCATGGCCTTGAACGAGCGATTTGGAAGGTAGCCAACTTGCGGTTAGAAACTTAGTTTGCACCACACGCAGACTGAATGGGTTGGAGGACGAGCAAATAACGTCACAAAATAGTTTATTGAAACAAGACGGCTTCGAAGGCCTTTTGGCGCGATATCTTTGTCTGCAAAACGCCCATCGCCGCCTTGTCGGGTGACCTTCGTTATTCTAGCCAGGTTGATGGTAGGTATCTGCATAGATATTGAACGCTGATAGCCAGTTTAGCCAACACGGCAGACGAGGCTCTGATCAAAACTACGTATCACCAAAGAAAAGGTTTCTGAACAATACATCATTAGCCCGTTCTTATGGTGAATAACAAATTACACTTTAATGTGTTTTTTTTTCTTTTTATCATGCAGACAAATTCAAGCTTTTAGGTCCCAGACTATCGGACCACTAATTAAGTACCATTAAGCTTGCTCAGGCATTACCTGTCACAAGACCACAAATGCTTCTATTTCAGTGTCCCATCGAAGGAGCAATGTTTGGTGGCATGACAAAGGAGAAAACATGTGCATGCAAAACCAGCAAAATCAAATGCTGCATTCAATGAGTTGAACTAGAGATTTTTTGGGTAGTTTTAAAAATTACCAGAACACCTGTAAACACAGAGAAAATCGACAGAAACGAGAGCATACAATCACAGAATAGATTTATTTTTCAAGGTGTAACATGACAATGCTGAAGAAAAACTGATGAATTTAACTGTAGCGAAGGTGATGTCAGAATTGTCAGTGTTGCTGTATTAAAAAAAAAAGTGATTTTTTTTGTGTCGTTACTGGCAAATGTTTGTACAGGGGAACGTGAATGAAAGCTAATATATACAAACATGTGCTTCACGGGACATGGGCAAAAAATTAAAACTTTCACTCAAGCTCGACCGTGACTTGCTCCTACTGCCGAGAAAAGCTGACTGATGAAATATAAGAATGACTTCTGCCTGATTAATCTTTTGTCAACACCATGCTTTGCTTGCCCTCTTCCCAACTGGATTAGATAAAAAAAAAAAAACTACACATCTTCCAAATCTACTAGCATCTGTCTCCATGCAAGTTTAGAAGAGAGTGCAGTCAAATGCTACAACACAAACACCAAATTTCAGATTGTAGGCACATAATATACCAAATATGCAGTAAGATGCATGGCACACAAAACTTGCATGAATCACGTTGGGAAAAACCATATGCCCCAACAGTGGTTATCCAAGCTTCTCTTTTACCCCCGTGTAATTAATTAAACCTATGCCACAATGGTACGAAAAGTTGTTGCAGTTCAGAGTTGTCAAACAAAACATCAATGTAAAATGTCATTGTACAACAGAAGAAAAAAAAAAGGCAACTGTAGCAAAGGGACACAAGAACAAAACTAAACATACTTTTTTGCTACACTCAGGCTTACCACAGCACAGACGAAAAACATACTCCAAAATAACATCTTTATGATATGATCCAGTAATATGGCTCTTGCACTTGCAGCACCAAAGCAACTAGAAACAACTTTTAGAAGACTTATGCTAGTAACTGACAGGACACAATCCTCGGGGAGGAGCACTGGAGGGCCCTTCCCCCAGCACGAGGCCTCTGGTCTTCATCGCACTTTGACAGCTTGCAGCAACGCGAGAACCTCAAGCACAACTGTGCAGTCAAAACGCAGATAAAGGCTGTGTTCTGTTACCTGGGAAAGGACTCGCAAGCTCCCCCTCAACATTTCTGCAACCCTGTCCCACCACAAAATTCAACGTAATTTCAATCTAATGACATTATCTGAACGACAAATCAGCACGCATCACTCTTGGCACCACCTGGTGCACACGCGACGCTCGTAATCAAGATTGCGAGCCGATTCGCCGGACATTTTGTGCGTTTCAACGGAAATGACATTAAATTTTGACGTGCGGCAGGCGTGGTGTTACAGTTGGTAACAACAGACATTTCAAGTAGCCACCTAACGAAAAAGAGGCAAAAGCCTATGCCCTCCAATTTGAGGTTTTCAAATAGGGAGCATGATAGATCAATCCCCACAATCTAAAGACATTTATTTGTACAATTTTGCAGCGACAGAAGCGAAACACTTTTTACTCATATTCACCATACTCCCAACAGTTGCCAGTTTTACAGCATACTAACAGGGGCAGCTGCACGAGCCTGCATAAATGAAACCTCGAGTTCAAGCCAAGTATGAATTGTCCCCAACTCCCCGGGTCGTTGCCCAGACCGACGAAATCACCGATGGTGATCCCGTTTAATCGGTGAACGAGAGCGTTCTCTTCGGGACAAGGACCTCTGGTCGCGGGACTGCTCGCGAAGTCGCTCGCGAGATCGATCGCGAGGTCGTTCCACGTGCCTGCGTTCGGGACTGCCCCTGTGGCGGTGGCGATCCGATTCCCTCGACCGATCAGAATCCCTCGCTCGTTCGGACTCCCTAGAACGCTCCGTGTCCCTGGAACGCTCGTGGTCCCTCGAACGATCAGACTCTCTGGAACGCTCTGTGTCCCTCGCACGATCGGTGTCTCTAAGCCGATCGGCGTCCCGCAGGCGATCGGCGTCTCTCGGCCGTTCGGGGTCCCTCGTACGGTCTGCATCTCTCAGACGGTCGGAATCCCGTAGCCTCTCGCCGCCACTGCGGTGTGGACGAGCCTCCCGGCTTCTGCTTCTGAGAGAACGAAACATAAGAAGAATTAAGGTCTCGAAGGAAATGAGGCACGTTAAGTGACAGTAGTGCAGCCTGTTTCTAGAACATTTCAAACTATTTTTGAAGTGGGTGCTCGCACGACTGCCTAAAGAAGATACATTTAGAAGGCTACCTGTGTCTGCTGTCGCGGTAACGGTCGCGGCTCCGGCTCCGGCGTTCTCGAGGCCTTTCTCTGTCCCTGATGGCGTCTCCGGGACCGTCCCGTCCCCCGTTGAACTCCCGAGCATAAGGGCTCCTGAAGGAAGGACATTCAAAGTCATTTACATATAAACTAATATAGTGTGGAACAAGGAATCTACTAGCACAGGGCTATACTCGGGACAAGCAGCCCATCGTCGGACTGGAAGGCTTCGGAAGAGAATGGTAATTTGTTTACGCATAGTAGTGATCTGCTGCTGTCTATAGACCCCCCTCAAACGAACGACCTTGGGCAAACGTTTTCCTGATTCTTTGCTCAGCTTCTCTCCATTTTGATCAAATCCAATACTGTCGAGACCGGCTATAATGAAGTCAACAGGAATCAGAAATCACTTCGCTATATCCGGTATTTTGTTATAACTGACTTTGGTTCTAACGAAGCGCAAAAGGGAATGGGAAATCGTGATCGCTTCGCTGTAGCCGCTATTTCGTTTTAACAGACTTCATTATAACCGGGCTCGACGATACTCCATTTTAAAACACAAGCCGATGATACTGACGAGGTACTTGCGGAATTTTAATTCCTTGTCTTTACACAAAGTTGTTAGAACATGCACGCTTTTTGAAGTATTTTGGCTGTACTGCACGGTTTTAGTGAGGCGGAGTATGGGGGACCTGTTGCCGAACGGCGACGGAGCGTGGCAAGGACACTCGCGGGAGTGTACCGCTGCAAACGGCGCAAAAGGGCACCCGGGTTTGCGCTACTCTGCTCCTTTTGGGAGAGTGTAACAGTGGCCCTGAGCCAGATGGCCGATGCGCCACAATTACAGTGCCTAGGGCGGGTCTCGAATCGGCGCGTGCACCGCGTCCTAAAAAGTGGTCCCTCGATTTCTGCCTGGCAGACGTCGTGTCACGTTGTTGCCGGCTGCAATCCTGGCAACGTCACACCATGGGTGGCGGAGGTTGCAGACGCCTGTTCCGCCGCAGGTCGCTTTCCAGCGCGACAGTCCGAGGAAACTTCAACGATCAGGAGCTGGGTCACCACAACGACGGCGACACTCGCGTTCCCTCACACTTTTTCGAAACTATCGCGCCCAACTGCTTGGGTCGCGACGCTCATTTTTTGCGACGCCATTCGTTGCCGCTTCGGGACCACTTTCAACACATTAACAGAACGCCAAACGCGCCGGTCGAAGGCGCGTTCCGAGCACTATGCCGCGGCCGAGGGCGTCACCTCCTGCGCCTGGCTTCCGGGCCAGCAAGCTCATCAGCGGGCGCCTCTGGCTCTCCCTCGTCGCCCTCCGGCGCAGCCTGCGCCCCGCGGGTGCCATGGGTGGGTGCAGGGCAAGGCGGCGCTCAATCTCCTTCTGGATGGGCACCGGGATGCGGGGGAACAGGGTGGCAAACCACTCCAGCTTGGTCAGGAAGTGGCGCAGCATGTCGCCCATGCGCAGTGTCTGCCCGCCGCCGGCCTTCACGTCCAGCTCCTGCGGGAGTGGGGAGAGGAGGAGGGGGCAGAGGAGGGGGTAGAAAGAGGGTGGCTGAGACACGTCGCCAGCCACAGTTCGAGCGGTAACACAAAGAGACCAAAGCTGCCCGCAAGCGCAAAACGGGTCATTTGGGTTTCCTCTTGCGGCCACGAGGCAAAGCGCAAGGCCACGAATTTTTACACCCACTCGAAGGTCAAAGAAAAAGTGGGTGCCCACGTGTAAGCCTCGATGACCCGTTGGGGGTTTTGGGACAAAAGAAAATGAATAATAATGAATCTCAAAATTCCTTAATGTGTGCAACTTGCTGAAATCAGTCGGGCGTACTGGCTTGTGCAGCAACATTTGAGACTGGGTTAAGATCGGGCCTGTTTCATCGGTTTTTATTTATTTGTTTTGTTCCAATGGAGGTATCTTCTTACGAAAGTGTCGAAATTCCTTTGGGACCCTGCCTTCAACTTGCGGGCAGCTTCGGCATGCAACGAGAAACGTTTTCGAGGATGGAATTAAAAGAAACGACAAGACTTTTCCCTTCTCCCCCTTTCAAGGCATTCAGATTTTTGTGAAGTTCTACACATGAAGTTTCACGCTCCAATCGTTTGTCCCTGAATAGGGAGGGGAACATTCATGGGCCTTAGGTAATGTCAACATGGTAGCCCACTTTATCCCCTAACATTAATCTCACCAAAACAAAACCCCCCAAAGATGGTAGGTCCAGTTTCTCAACGTCTCTCACTCTGCCACCTGGTACAAAATAGGGCCCACACAGCTAAGAGCAACAAGGCATAAAAGGTAGACAGACAAGCAAGCTAAGTATGATGAGTGTCTCGTGGATACTAGGCTTATAAAATAAGAGAAGAACAGATCATGCCAGATAAGGGCCAAGCCTTGCCCACCTTGGCACTAGCTTACGAGACAGTACAGAACATGACACAACACGACGCATCTGCCGTCAGACTTCCTGTGCACTCATCCTTTTCCTCAGCTCCCCCTCCTTCACACCTCTGGTTCTCCGCACAGAGCTTCTTACTCGAGATGATCATGGCCTTTCAACTGTGGACCACGCTTTGAACAAACTTAGGCCTTCGGCACTGGCCAAAACTCGACTCTCCGTCTCCGGCACTTTCGCTTTTTGCATCTGTTCTTCTCAGGGTTCCCCCAATCCCACTAGTTACATTTTGCATGGAGATTAAAGTTTGTGACCACTGACGGTCATGGCGTCGCGGAAAAGGGAGGCTTTCACTTTGAAAAAGTTTGGCCCGCTACGGACAATAAATTTCGAAAAGAAAAGAATGTCGTAAGGGGACCGAGTTCATGCCGTCAACTGTCAACACCTTCAACGAAGAACAATGCCAACAGAGACTCCAAAGGTATGCAAGAGATAGAGGATGAAATGGCAAAAACGGAAGCCCCATTCACATACTGTGAATGTGTCGTTCAACAACGTTTTGCATGTGAACCAAAGATTGTCACCAAGCTCACAACTGCTGAAGATGTTGAAAGCGACGAGGACAATGGGGGAGAAACCAAAGGCAACAGAGTGCTCCCCCATACAGACTAAGACCGTGGCATACGTTCATAGCCAAGCAGACACTGAACATACCTTCTGCTATCTCTCTGAGCTGGGACTGCTGTAACAGCCCTTTCTCCACCATGAAAGTCCAGGTAAAATAAATTGTTGACCGAGAATTGCTGCGTGTAATATCAATGACCTTCCTTGGAGCGTCGTCGGCCGTTAGATTTTCCTGGATCATGTTTCTTTTACGACAGTTCCCAAAACACAGTAGCGAGGTTCTACACGGTGACAACACAGTGACAGTGATCTGAACATTGAGTAGCTTTTCCTGATTATATATTGCCATTTCCCAATGCGGGGATAATAGAGAAATCTCTGTCCTGTTCTTCGTACAAATTTACTGAACAGGTACCCAAAAAATAACAGTTTTTACCTCTCATTCCCCCAATTCTACCAGCCCCACAGAAGTCGGCAATTTGTGGTTCCAGTGGCTAGAATAAGGCTGGCACTAATTTCCCTACCCACCAAACACACAAACCTGTCATGAAAGGGGGAGAAGGAAGTACACGGCCCGGGGAAATGCGGTCCCTTCCCCAGCGAAAGCAACGTCCCAAACGTGCAGCTCGTAACCTCCAACAAGAACACCCCTGACTACCCTGAGACGAGGCTCCCCACCCCTGCCCAGAACCCGACCGAAAGCCGCTCCTCCCACGCGCAATGCCGACCCCCGCCCGTGTGGCCGCCCGCTCCACTAGGTGTACTTGCCCGAATTCGAGCTCAAGGCACGTGCGGGCACATTGACGCAGCCAGCCTGGAAGAGCAACCTCTGAAAAAGGAGGCACGGTACGTCAGCAGGAGCAGCAACCAACCACCACAGGCGCCACGGGCACTACACGCCTCCCACACTTCCGTTAACAATGCCACCTTATGGACTGCATGCTTCATATTATACTCCTTCCTGACTGCAACTGCTCTTGAAATGCTCAAGTTCTGAGCTTGCAAAGCAGGCTTTTTTCACCAGCTTCAAAAATCTTTCAAAGTGGCTATGTTCCGGGGTATCAGAAAATTCAGTGGCTAAAGTCAAGATGCCATAAGAATAAAAAAAAGATGGGCACTTTAAAACAACTTCCAAGGTAACATTTCCTTTATCAACAATGACAATTTTAAAATATGACCCAACATGCAATGTTCACGGGCCACAGGTTCATCCAAAGCAATATCTCCGCCACAGTAGGTTTCACTTACTCAATTTGGCTGTCACGGATGAACAGAGGGATACAGACAGTACAGATTTCGAAAAGAATGATATATGGAAATTTTAATGCTGTGTCATCCTTAATATTCCACCCTTGTACTAAATAACACCCAGAATGCTGCAGCATTACCACACATTCTGTCAATGATTTGTAGCTTGCATTCTTCCACCCCTGCCCTTCTTTAAATATTTCATCTAGCTAGGGCAAAATATCGGTTCCTCTCTTGTTGGCCTGAGTGACCACCACTATTCACAGCCTGGTCAGGACAACAAACTTCAGCATGCTAGTTCCAACATTTTTAAGATTAATTCTAGGTAATTCCAACAAATTTTAAAATTTTGGTTCTCCCGCTATGTTTTCAATGTATTAATAAGCCATATAATTCTAACGGCATTTTCGTGTAATTCATAGTTCTTGTTCTCACGGCCCTCTTGAGCACGCTTCTTAACAAGCACCAGTGCACTGCGGAGAAGCAATGCCCGCAAGAGCTCAATAAGAAGCGTGCTCAACGGTGCTAATAGTCCACAATAGACTACTTTTTTTGCTGGATGAACAAACTTAATTTTATTTTGAGGTGTCACATACTGTCTAACCAGTTCACAAAGACAACATTTTTGAGGAAATAATAAAACTTATTTTATACATTTAACCAATATTTTATGTGTGGCATACTTGCTTATGATTAGTAGGCCTCTGTAGAGGAAATCATAAAGTATCTGCTTGTATGTGTAACCATCTAAATATCAAATCATACTTTTACCTTGCATCAGGTTTAGATGAATTTCTGATAATTCAAACAAAATTTGTGGCTTCCTGGAGTTTCAAATAATGAAAAGAATGGAAGAGTCACAAACATATGCAGAAAGAAAGGGGAAAATTCAAGACTTTGTTCCTGCATATGTCAAACATTTTTTTCTTCCTTATTCAAGGGGGGCAGCACAGATGCATTTTATAGATCAGGGACCAGCACATTTGTGTTGTGCCCATGTAAGTGTGCTCCACACACACTTGCATGACCCTTATTAAATATTTTTATTTGCGTCAAAATTTATAAGAACTTAAAGGGATACTGAACCGAAATTTCGACCTCACAAAGCAGGGCAAGAGCGACAGGTGGGACGCTGCAGAACCCAAGAAACACCACTCATACAGCGATATCTCCGACAGATGGCCGTATTTTTGAAAAAGAAGTGTGCGATTGAAAACGGCCAACGAGACATGTGACGTCATGATTCTCATTCCCTCTCCTCCTCGCTTCGTCCCCTCGAGCTGGTGAACCGAAGCAAGGAGGAGAGGAGCGAAATCGCTTCCCTCATTCTCAACTGTTCCAGGAGGATCGCGACGTCAGAGTCCTCACTTGATCGCGCCCTTTCTTTTTCCAAAAATACAGCCATTCGTTTGAGATATTGATGTATGAGTGAAGTCTTGGAGTTCGTAGCGTCCCGATCAAAGCTTCTGCGGCCTTATTTTGCGAAATCCAAATTTTGGTTCAGTATTCCTTTAATGTATCACAAAATGTAATTGTGTAAAGGTGTCTTTTTTTTGTATTGTAATTGCATTTTATAGGCAAACTGCCTCATCACATGACCATTCCCACCATGGGCGCCTTGTGCACTTACGAGCATAGTAGAGTGCTCCAATCAGATTCAAGCATGCTCAATGTTTCATTATTGTATGACCATTCATTCTGCAAGCCAGAAAAAAAGACAGCAGTGCAAATATCAAAATAACGCCACAAACATTAATAATCAGTGACTCGAGTAAAAGTGGTAGATTCCCAAAACTGAGTCAATGAAAGCATGCAATTAAGTAGCATCTACTCATATGTTTCTTCATACAATGTTAATTTCCAAACCCTGTGACAACAGCAGGCTTCCCCAGCCAGTGGGCAACTGACAGAGAAGTCTCGAAAATGTGCAGAAGTCGAGAAAGAGTGTGTCATTCTTACTTCCAAAAGTGCAGCACCCCATCAACAAGAGGAAGATGTCGTCAATCCAACTTGTAACTGGGTCAAACGCATCACTCGGTCATACAAGTAGACTAACTTGCACAGCAAAGAAACCCCAAAGTAAGAAGCGAGGATTGCATAGTACACAAGTTCGAGGTGTTCGACCTTGTCACAAACAAAATCGTGAGAAGCAGAATGACTGCAAAGCTTGAAAGTTAGGCAGCTGGCATTCCTAGTAACTCAATCATAATGCAGCTCACAATTTCGAGACAGAGCTACACTACGAAATGGCATCTGGCCATCAATAAACTTGCAATAGTTGTACTCCACACCCGACAAAGATCTGCGGTAATCCACCTGCCGGCAGGGTCAGACATGTCTCGGGGTTAAGAGCTAGGATCTCGCGACTCACGCACTGCTCCAGGGTAACACAAAGGCGGCTCACTGTACACGCTTTCTTGGCAAGCAGTTTGCTCGTGATCTCCTATCCCAGGCAGTAGTAGCAAGGGTGTTTTGTTGAGGTGCTGGCTGGCACAACATGGCACGCTCTTGATCGCAATCGTCCGAACACTTCTAAGGCCCCCACACTCGCTCGCTAATCGAACGGACAAAAAGGAACTACGGTCCTACTCTCTTCTTTTTACACACCTCTTCGTCGTCAAGGTACGGTTCATACCAGTCCACTAGGTCAGCTGGAGGCTGTGTGAATCTGAAAAATGAGAATGCATGCACCAAGACCCAGAGTAAGAAGACCGAGTTTACTCATTCATCACTGGCCATATAGTCGGTCACAGGTTTAAAACCTAGTAGAAGCCCAGCCTCCAGTACCCGCTCGTTGCCTTCTGCCAGGCTCTTGCTGCGTGCGTGACAAAGTGTATTGAAAGCAGAACGCCCGAGGCAAAGCATCTACTGGGTTCTTAACCTGTAACCGAATAGAGTAAGCTAGTCTTACGTCGTCGCTTCAACAAAAACAGTTTCGGGTTAAGAAGATGCTGGATGGCTGCATGATGCAGGTATCGTTCTAGAAGCGGAACGATATCTGGAACGATCATTTGCACCAAAGAATCTGATGTCTGGAAAAGGTACTTAAGAGCTCACATGCGCAGAGCAGTGCAGTGCCAATAGAAAGAAAAAAACAAGAGATCGCCCCATTCAGTTTTTCTGGCTAAATGTCTGTAAAGTAAAAATACAGAAACATCGCCCACTCTGATTCCCCTTCGGACGTCACGAGATGTCTGACGGGAATTGCGCGATCTGCGGTACTGGTACATGTGACAACCGAGTTTGCAGTGGGTTCCTGCGTTTTGCCAGCGATCTGCGACTGCAACATCGGTTCCTGTGATGTGAGGGTTCGTATAGGGGTCCCGTGTTTTTGCCTGCAACCTGCTTGCCCGATGTCAGTTCCCATGGCACGCAAATTTGTAGCAGGTTTATGCGTGTTTATCACACCGTGAAACGCGAATCTCCTGCATCCGCAATCTGCAGTATCCTTTCCCGTGACACAGGAGTTCGAGGCGAATTCTCGCGTGTTTATCAGCGTCGTGAAATGCGCATTTGCTGTGTCTGAGATACAGTTCCCGGTGGTTTGTAGCAGGTGCCCTTGTGTTCATTAATTTTTTATGAAGTTTTGCTGGTTTTTTGTTTTTACCATTTATCTCTTCATTCTGGGTGGGTGCCCTCGCAGGATTTTTATGGTAATCTTTTCAGTGAATGTCTAGAAAGAAGTGCAAACAGTTTACAGACGAGCATTAAGACTAGAGAGAGGAAGAATCCTTTACAGGAGACGTGCACTGATATGAAATGTAATATGCCATACAATATAAAAACAACAGGTTCAGCAATCTTCACACAAAGAAATATATCAAGTTTCTATAATGTCTGCAGCAAATTCTTATGGTTGTCTTTAGAAGAAGAAGATATATATCTGAAGTATGTTTAGTGGCCTGCACAAAATGAATGTCTGTGCAAGAAAATCGAGGCATGTTGCCTGCAGCCTTGTCTGCAGAAGCACCTAAGGAAAAAAAAGAGTACTACTATCTTTTTCTCTCATTTGTTTAAGATTTTTGAAGCAGTTAATGTTCATTCAATTTCATTGACTTGTTACACCAAACCAGAACTAATATGTATTAGAATTAACATGTTATATTATGTCCAGCTTTATCCAATTCAATAATGTTAATCTCCTATAGCTGTTTTTTTTTTTTCTGTTGACACACATTGCACAACACTGTTGGTGCGAACAAGCCATTGCTGGTTTTTTTCTGTTCATATATCTCAGTAATGAAGGACTGTCATCAAACCTACGATAGTGGTGGAAAGTGGGATGCTAATCTAAGTGGTAAATTTTGATGCCCACCAGTGCACCTTTGAAGTAAAATGTGAAAAAGCGTTGAAGTCACATTTACGTTAACAGTGTCGCACAGTGTGCGGTCGTCTCTCTTAATATGGGCCCCATTAATATGGATACTCTGCTATGCAGACAAGTTTCTCAGCGACCATCTGGGTAAATACACACATTTTTGTCTTGCCATCATGGACAACCCACATTATGGACGATTTAGGGGGGCAACCCTATATTAACGAGACATCACTGGAGACACAAATGACCATGCGATTAGGGCCTGTTATTTTACTCGACTGCCTCAACTCCCATCTTCCTACAAGACTGGGAGGACGTTCCCGATTAGAGCTCAAGTCCCACAAGTTGCAGTCGAAAGGTGCAGACTGTTGGATTTCCCTCGCTGCCACCCGCCTTTGAGAAATGACACGACGGACTAGTTCAAAATAACGCAGTCATTTCTTGACTGTCATCGCCGCATGCCACGACCCAAAAAGCCTTGAGCGCGTACCCGGCGCCAACCTTTTGTCTGGATTCAAAGCGCCGCTCGCGTTACCAATTAATTGCACTTGGGCACCTCGTAGTGCAAATGACCAGAAGCTATTTAACCTGCGGGCAACCTGGCTGAACGCTGTGGATCACCAGGTCGCCCCCGAATAGAAGGCATCGGTCAAATCTGCCGCGAGATATAAGGATGAGCCACGAGCCGGTCGTACCTGATGTACATGAAGCCGAGCGCTCGGATGTAGGGCGAGTCGCAGTGGTTCATGAGGCCGTTGAGCTGCTTGCGGGTCAGCTTGAGGGTGAACAGCTTGTAGAGGATGCAGAAGGCGGTTGACACTATGCCCCCGCACCGACACCACGGACCTGCAAACGACATGTCGGCACAACCGCGGTGGAAACTGGGGCCAACGAAGTCACTGCACCACAATGCATTACAAACGCAGGGAGCCGTCATACGACAGAGGGAGCCACGATATTGCTCCAGGTAAGATTTAGCACGTTCCAACTAAATGCTGCCAAATCGGTAAGTAGCCACGATTTTAACACTGAAAGAATTTTCAGCTTGTATTTTTAATACCGTTGATCCTGTCACAAGCGCGAGAAAACGCATCACCTTTCCCTGGAATACTGCGATTTGCTCGTTGTAATCGCAAAGAAAATATAATTTTCCCGACCTGCAGTTGCGTGTGGCGGTCATCAGAACCACGGGTGAAGTCTGCATAGCACCTGCATGTGCTGCCGTAATCGCGAAAAATCTAATTCTTCCCCGACCTGCAGCTGTGTGTGGCGGTCATCGGAACCACGGGGTGAAGTCATTCAGAGCATGCAACTGTTCGTGGCACCATCTGTTGACAGTCGACAATACCGTTTCTGCTCCGCCACTATACTCCCCATCTTCCCCGTGGCGAACAATCTTTTGTCTCGATCGCTCGCCGTGACCTTCAACGATGCTGAGTGGGTGCGGTGCCCGACGGTAGCCAAATCGGACCTTAAGTCTAGTCGCGGAGGGAGGACTGGGGGCACTGAAGATAAACCGAATGTGGTACTCCCAGTGACATCACTGCGCTCCTCACTTGAAAGGCGGTGAGAGTTTAGGTGAACCCAAGCTTAAATTTGTTTACTTTTCTCTTTTTCTTTTTTTATAAAAAAAACAAATAGCATTTGCAGGAAAAAATGGTTTTCTGTTGTTCATTCTATAGGTGACAGACCGATTCCCGCAATTTATTGGCCACAGTCCGAAAATTATTGCACCGCCTCTTGAAGTTTGAAACGAAATGCTGCATTCTTGACAGAAACAATCCAATTGAGGAAGGTGCAAATCTAGGTTTGCTATTAGACCGAAGACACAAAGGTAACCTACCCCTCCACACATTCCAGTCTGGCCAGATGTCTTCCTGCTTCCCTTTTCCCAGGGCTCTAGGTGTTGCACCTGGAAAACAATGAATTGCACGATGCACTCTGCCATTAACATCACCCTTATATCAATTTGAAGTAGCCTCTAAGCACGCCCAGATTAATGTCTGAATGGCAAGCACTATATGTAGAACTTAAACATAAATGATTTCCCATCCTTACTTGAGCTTCTAGATTATACATACAAACTGTTTAAACTACCCATTTGAGAATGCGTACATAGTATTTAATAAGCAACAAGTCCTGGTGTCAATATTTTTTTTCTTCCTCAGACAAAATGTGTTATGAAGATTCTTCTGACAATTGTGAGTTGCAGATTAAAATTTAATTAAAAAAAATATTTTGAACTAGTTAGAATACATATGCACATATAGGGAGAATTCATTTTGCCGCCAAGCTTCAGTGCAGACCTGCTATCTGCCATTGCTGTGGGTAACGTTGGCCGTGTGCTTCAATGCGCTTGGCGTGCATATGGAATCGTACAGTGTTCTTGCAGCTCAGCCCCATGCGTTCATTTTCTTTTAATGTTTGCTTATTTTTCTGTGGCCTTCGGTGTTACCGGGAAAACACCCTCGGAGGAGACAGCGGCAGCTCGTGGGGAAGTACAAGCTAGGTGTGTGCGTCACACGGCTGGCCCCGCCGCACAGGCAGAATGTGCGATTGTGTGTCCCCTTTCCAGGCGCAAGTTGGACCTCGTCGTGCCCATCACAGGGCCAAGGGGGCTTTCTGACAGTAGATGTCCCAAGCGAAGGTCACGGATGTGTTGTCCGCAGGCCTTTGTGAATGAATGTAAATAAGTTATTCTCTCAAGTCGTCGTCTGTTGCCGCTGCCTCTTTATCGAAGTAACCAGCCGCGATCGGGGAGAGGACTCTTGACACCTGCCGTCTTTTCGCACCCCAACGAGGACTCTACTGTTATGGTGCCTGTTCTAACCGTAACCTCCACGTGCTTGAACAGCTCGACTGGGCGAGCTTGCGCGAGGATGGTGCTTTGAAAACGCACAGTCTTGAGAACTTTCGTAGTGGCAATGGCAGTATACGCTTGCACAAAGTTTCCACAAACCGAGCGTGCAGCTCAACGATATTTCAAGAGTGGAGTCAATCGGAATGAATGGTTACCCCATGCGTGAAGCAAGTATGATAATTCGGTAGCCCTTCGCACCGACAGCCGTTCCCGATAATAAAATCAAAACGCGTTAAGTGTTGACTGCATACACGTGGCATATTCAGTGCAACCTATTTTACTATTTAACTGTTCATAAATTTCTAATGTAGGTTAAAGTCCCTGTAAACAGAAAACAAAAATGGAATGTTACACCAGGTCTCTTTGAAGTGTGCCTCAAATTTTATTGCATGCATATTGCGAAATTTAGACGTTGTACCTCCGTTCAATGACAAATTTGTAGGTTATTGATGCAAAAACACTAGCAACGAGAATAATGCACGGCCATCTGTCAGAAGCTGGTCTCTTGGGGACACTGAATCCTAACCGAGTGCTTCCTGTTCGTCGATGCAGATGGTGGCTTCACCAAAGCCTCTCGGCGCGACGCTCGGCCAATAATTTTATTCTTTGTTAGTTGGCTTATTATGTGTGACATTTGGTACAAACTAAATGTTTGTTAAAGCAAGCTACACCGTAATCTGCTAGTTTCTGAACCCACCAGAATGCAGCTAGCCATACACAACACCTGCTGCGAATTGCAGCTTTGATCATGGCAATGGTGGCAGGAAGGCGATTTCCTTTCCCACGATGCATCGCTTAAAGCGGAGTGAATACCTCCTACTGTCCACAACAGTCATCATGATGACGTCGGCCTAGAGTCAGCAATCGTCAGCAGTTTAAAAACAATAAAAGGAGACTAAACAAGGGTTTGGCTGACTTGATTTGGTCTGTGATAACAAAGTTTCATAGGCATGACCCTCTGCACTAAGAGGGCCATTTTACATACATGTCAGATGTGCGTTTGACAGCATGTCAGACACATATGCTTTCACAAAGCGACATCATCTTGGCCAATTTGCCGCCACCCTGCTTGTTAAGCTTTTGAAAAATGCGTGCACTCGAGCACCTAACAGCTCAAGCATGTAGCTCTGGCCAGTGCTTTAATGCCATTTTAGGCCAGAGTTTCACATTTGCTCTTGCATGCCCTAACAGCACTGGGTATCATCACCAAAAAAATATTCACACATTGAGGAACCCAAATCTGCCTTATAAAATGTTCTTGTTCTAGGTTATATGTAACCTTGACAAGGCAAATATGTAATCATAGTTTAGGAAGCGTAAGTGAAGGAGATGCAGTTTTAAGTTTGTGAACATAACATATAACAGATTCCAAATGCAACCGACTTGGCCCGTGAAAGTGGGGCAAGGCTACTCTGGTAAGACGTACACCAATGTTACTAAAACACTCAGTTGGGAAACTCACCCTTTAAACCTGGGTCGCTGGCATCCACACCGAAAATGACCTAAATACGATAACAGTGCTACTCTTTAGCGAGTCACTGAATGTTTCCAGAGTACCAAAACTCCCAGGCTCGAGGTGCCAAGAAGGCAGCTCAATCTTTTTCTTTACTGTGGTCACCATAAGCTTTAAGAAGGCATGTTTTTGCATAAAAACAAACGAAATGACAGGCATGATGTGTTTTCTAAAATCTTTACAAGGTTTTGCAGCACAATTAATATTGTTTTTATAATACCTTGTCTCACCGGCGATTTCAGGTAGCGCGTCCCAAGCTGGGCGCATCCCAACTTCGATAATAATTCGCGGAGCGTTCGATTGGGAGACAGGGGTTGGCATCCCTGAAACCCTTTCCACTGTATATGTTTCGGCGCCAAAATGGCCGATTAAAGCCAAAATAGAACCGTAACAGCATACGTTATTGAATGCAATACTCCCTAACCGATACAGCCTGGCAGTTCCTCAAGTGACCGCTGGGGAAGAATGAGCGGGGTTGCGATCGCCGTTAGCTTGGTTCTGGTGTACGGATTAGTGCTGCTTTTTCAGAGCAGGCTCTATGGTAGTTTCCCAACCGAGATGTTCTAGTAACATTGACGCATGTACGCACACACTTCTTGGTTTGAGTAACAGTGAGCCAAAGTGCCCGTAATAACACCAAAGGCTATGACCTAGAGAATATTCCATTCGTTACTACACCTTAAACCAGTATACTGCAATAAATGCTACAGCAGAAAGCAAAGGAGCTAAAAACATTGTGCTAGCTACACTCTCCAGCAGTCCAGTAAGATGAAGCGGGAGCGCGCTAGAGAGAACACTTACGTTGTAGTAGATCTCGTCCACGACCTCGTGATATGTCTTCAACTTGTACAGATTTACTTTGAAATAAGGCGATGAGAGAATGTTTGTCAAAATCAGGTTGTTGAGGTTCATCGTCCTTTTCATTGCCCCACAGCGGAAGGACGTTGCCTTTTTTCTCGGCTGGGCCCCGGGAGCCATGATTTAACTCCTAAAATCTGAAAAAACAAATAAACGAAATAAGATGCTAATGTCAGAGAACACACAACGGAGCCGGATTAGCAAGAAAATCGCTGGAGAAGCAAACTGTCCGATGCCGCGAAAGAGGTTAGGGTTAGCCGACGGCTGCCCAAAGCAGGTCACCACACGGGCCGGGCAGGCGGAGGAAATCGACGCTGGGGGTACAGCATTTCCAAGAAGCAAAACACAACGTATAGACAATGTTGACCTACCGTTTTCAGTGGCTGAAATTAATCCAACGTCCTTCTGCTGAAACACACAGGGAATCACACAGTGACGCAAACGACGACTTCGCGTTAATAAACCGGATGTTGATATGACGACTTTCCGGTGGTCGAGCTCAATGTTGTCTAAACGGGTCTCAATTTAGTCCAAAGGCGGAGCCTATCACGTATGTTTTGCGTTCCAGCGTGCGTTTCAGCTGGTTTCAGCAAATGTGGAGCGCCATTGACATACAAAAGTCGAACTTCAGTCGAACATTTGTCAAACATCACGTTAAAAAGTTCGAAATAGTCGAACTTGGTTGAACTCGAACCTGCGCAGGCGAGCTGGTGAATGTTAACCATGTTGAATAAACCTGAGACTGAGCAGAAATGAACATATAAGTTGAGACGTTGTCCTGTCCTTTCCTGTTCCTTCGACTTATATGTTCATTTCTGCCCCAGTCTCAGGTTTATTCAACATTAACATTGTTGAGACGTTGTCCTGTCCATTTCGTTCCGCCCCAGTGTCAGGTTTACTCAACATGGCTAACATTCATTGAGACGTTGTCCTGTCCTTTTCTGTTCCTTCGACTTAAACGCTCATTTCTGCCCCGGTCTCAGGTTTATTCAACCTGGTCAGGTTCGCGACATGCCTAGTTAGCCGAACCGGAACTGAACTGAACCGAAACATTCACCGCCATCTTGGAACTGAACCGGAAAAAAAATATTCTTACAGTAACCGGTTCAAAAAAATTCGCGGTAGATGTTTTTTTTTTCTTTTTCTGAAATATTAGAAAACAAATATTTGAGATAGATCTAGAGCGCGCTTACGATTTTGTGCTGCGTTGCCCACAGATGGTGCATTTCTTTGCAACCCCGGGAAAAGTAAAGAACGAAAAGGCTTAGCCCTGGCAGTAGCGTCACAAGGGGGGGCGGGGGGGACCGCCCCGGGTGCAGGGCTCAGGGGTGTCGCGGCGGGCCACGAGAGCGGGGGGGGGGGAGTAGCGGCGGGCCACGCGAGAGCAGGGGGGGGGGAGCCGCGCACGCGGCGGGTGTCACCCCGCGCCCTGCCCTATGGAAACGCAGCACCGGTCTTCAAACAATACGGCGCCGTTTCGCACGGGAGACAAGAGATCGCGCAAGTGGTCGCGATGCCAACAGCCGCCAATGAACGAGCATACGTCGCCGAGAGCCGACGTCTCTAGCAGACGATCATACTCCAGGCATATTGACCAGGCTAGTCACATGGGTGTTTCTGAAGATGCGCACATGATATACCTTCAGCATATTTGTGATTTCTTTGAGCAACAAGTGCTCTTCTTGTCACCCAAGGGATCAGAAAGGCATGTATAGTCCGTTGCAACCTAAGAACGAAGGGCGAGGGTAAGACGGGCCGGGGGGGGGAGCAGACGGAACGCTGGAGAAGAGAGGGGAAAACCCTCCTCCTCTTTAGCGTTCCGTCTGCTTCCTCCTCCCCGGACCATTTTACCCTCGCCCTTCGTTCTGAGGTTGCAACGGACTATAGATCCCGTACAGACCCCTTTTAAAAAGTCTGAGAAAAGGGAAAACAAGCCATATCTGGCTTGGTACACTGGGCAGCGGACTCCGTCTTGAAGGATGACCCCGGTGTGGTTACGTCGCCCCGGTACGAGTTTCATGGCGTGGTAAAGAGGTCGTGGGTGAAATACAACTGCCGTTTCTTTATCATGCGCCAATAAATTATCTATTTTGATGCTCGGAGTAAGGTCGATAGACAGAGTGGTACCATTAATTATTATAGGTGAAAATAAATTATTTCCTTGAAAGTTTTTTTTTGTTTTGTTTCGGTGATGCGCTTGAAGGCACTTTGTTGTGAAAGATACGCGAGTGTTTGTAGGCTACGCGAGTTGAAAGGCTTGCGGGTCCATCATTCTGCTATTCTAGATTTTATTCCCGATCAGTCGCGAGTTTATATCTCACGCAGTGCACAGTTGTCGGCGATCCGGTGACTACGGTCCCGCCGACTTTCTAGTTGCTGCGCTCGCAAGTCCTATGACTGCAAGACTCGCTAGAAGGTTGAAGGCAGTACTGGAAGAAGGTAGGCTTCATGTTTAGAAGCTGTTTTGCGAAAGCAGTGTCCCTTTCCGTTTGCTTGAATGGCGCTAGTCTGTAGTACAAGCTGCTTATGTAAAAGCAACATTTAATTATTTCGCGATTCTCGCTGAGCTGTTTTACAGTTCTGCCACAAATTCTAACAATCGCACACACACAAATAAAGTACCTACGTTAAAATTTGTTGCACGGAATTAATTTAAATTTATTGTTCAATAAGTCGTATTCACGGCTAAATAATTTTTCCACGCCCTCTCGAGCGTAGTTTCTAAAACAATCAATACTTGGAAATCATTTGTTACACGTATTAACTACAAAACTATAATGATTACGTCGCCTTGCATTACTTAAAAGTTTGAACGCAGTCATCAATCAGCTATTAAAAGTTTGCCAGACAAGCACGCGAGGCCGTAGCTTTACATATCGTCCGCATCTACGGGTAAAGCCTCCACACGAATGAAGCTGTGTTCAAAATAAAAGTCGCACACTTTTCATGAATAACAATAGTAACTCTACCTGTAGTGCATCCGGCTCACTTGCAAATCTCCGCGTCAAACACGGAGAACGGGCAGTCACCACCCCGATCGTGGCTGACTTAATTGTAGTCTGGACATCACGGCAGAACAAGACAAATACAGTTTCCTCACTAATTCGGGCAACCAAACCACTCTCCATCCGACTTTACACAACAAAACGAGAACGTATTGTGATTAGAATTTCATTGTTGAAACGTGCGCACAATGGCTTCTTCAAGGAGTCAGTCTCCGTCGGGGGCTAGTTGCCTTTCCATGCGACAGATGGCGCTCTTTTATCTAAAGGGTCTGTAAGTAAAATTTAGGAGGTATCGCAGTTAGCAATCGACGGTGAGACTTTTAAGGTACTCTCAACTTTCTGAGGCTCCTCAAAAACAAGCAAAAACAATAGCCAACCGAAAGTAACATAATCCCCCCGGAAGTTCCGCCATTATTTGTTTTTGTTTTCCTCCACACAGCCTGCATAGCGCTTCTGACGTGAGAGCCAAATCGATATTCAAATCTCTGACAGACCGGATGAGCAACCAGATTTGCGCATTCCGCCCAAACAAAAAAATGATGACCAAAGGGTGCACCGTGCGCATCGTTAGGGAAAATTACATTGATCGCGTGCGTCCATTGGCCCAATACCTTTGTTAATAAATAACTGCCCATAGCACTTAACGGAGCCAGTGTCTGAATACAATAACATTCACAAACATCAGCTAGGTTTCCAGGCAGCGCCCCACTCCAGGTTATAGGGAACACAGAGTCGTGCCAAATCTACGTATTTCTGAAAAATGAACTTGGTGCAACGCAGCCAGACAAGAAAGGGTCCACCCCAAAGAGACAGACGCGACGTCCTCCGCATGTTTCGGGCCTTGTTTTCCATGATGAAATTAGTGGGACTTTTACCTCGAGACCTGCAAGGAGTCATCGAAGCCGAGATTGACGCCAGGAGCATCGCAAGGAGAATGCGACGAGCTGGTGTTCTACTTTTTATTGTTTTCGGCTACTTAATTCACTTCAGCGCTGCCACAGTCTACAATGTCACCCACGATGGAGGCTTCTTCGGCTTCTTTGCCAATTGCGGCTACGTTCTCCGCAACATCTTCGCCGCTCTGTCCCTGATTCATTTCCTCGTGTTTCAAAGGGTTCTGCTGAGAATTGCCGTGGATGGATTCCGTATCTTCGAGCATCCGCCTCTTAGCATCGAGAGACAAGTGCGCCGCGCTACCGTCCTGGCGGCCTGTTTCGTTGTGGCCACTTTCGTAGCCCTTCAGAACACGACTATGTGGGTTGGTTTCGTGGATGTGCAGAAGTACTTCAACTACTACCTCTACAAAGGAGACGTGACCCATGGCACCATACCCAGACAGCTGGGCTACGTGTTGAGCTTCATTGACGCCACGACCTTTGCAATCATGGCAAGCACGATGAACTGCATCATCACCTTTCACGCCTGCGTCTCCCTATACCTGGGCTGTTTGTGCGAGAACTATGTGGAGAATCATCCGAGAGGTGTCCCAGCAGACTTCAGTCAGCGGCGGACAAGTGAAGGCCCTCCGGCGGCTGATGACGCGCCTGAGCGATGTCATGGTTCGCTTCGACCGCGTCGGGAACCCCGTGGTGTTCTGCTGGTACGCGAACATCGTGGGAAGCCTGATCCTTTCCACGCCCGGGATCCTGTTGGGCATGCGGAGCGCCGGTCCTTCTTGACTACGCCTACATGCTCACGGACCTGCTGACAATGCTCGTGATTCTCGTCGCCCTCACATTCGCTCTGGCCGATCCCACCAGCCTGTTACGATCGTCCTATGTGCACGCCCTCAAGATGAGCACCAAGGTGGATATTGATGACGAGGAAGTCAATCACAGCGCGCACGTTCTGATGGACTCCATCATCTCGACCAAGGTGGCTGTCACGGGCTGCAAGTGTTTCCAAGTCACCCGGGACATGGTGCTGTCCATTCTCGCCATGACCT
>JAZHYW010019057.1:0-106241 GCA_037355805.1 Ixodes ricinus | reverse complement strand
CAAGACGAGCATGACGATGATAAAGCTACTTCAACCTTTAGAATTGTGGTTCCACGGAAGTTGCGCAAGCCGTTCATTCGGTACTAACACGACTCTGCCTTGGCTGCTCAGAGCAGTGGCTGGAAAACTTACCAAAAGTTATGTCATGTTCCGACTTCGTCTGGTATGCGTCAGGATATGTTTAAATATGTGCGCAGTTGTCCTACATCTCAAAAGGCAAAACAGCGATGCGGTCATCCTGCAGGTCTAATGCCACCGGTCACAAGTAGTAATGTCTGGCAATTAGTCTGAGCTGATGTCATAGGACCTTTCCAAGAAGCCCCAGAGGAATTCAGTGGTTACTCGTGGTGACCGACTACTTTACGCAGTGGATGGAACTGTTCCCGTTGCGCCACTAAACATCCAACAAAATATTGAATTCCTCCCGTGAGGTTTTCACGCGTTGCGGTTTCGCGAAAGAACTGACTGCCCACAACATAGGCCTATATGTGAGCAAGGTGTTTACAGGCACTTGTAAGGCGCTAAGAATAGAGCATAAAAGAACCTCACTGTACCACCCACAGGCGAACGTCACCGTGCGAGTTAATCGGAATCTCAAGTCGATGCCCGTAGCACATACCGAACGGCATCGCGATTGGGATGCAAGGCTCCTTGAAATGGCGTTCGCTACGCGTAAAACAGTTAACCGCTCGACCGGCTTCACTTCCGCATGCCTTAATTTTGGAAGATAGTAAGTTTTCTCATATTCGAAATACGCAGACGAACCTGAAACACCGTCTCATGGGCTTTGTCCTAGAAGCTAGGGAGAACATGGACGCTGCCAGGTTGGAACAGGCTGGGCAGTCTGACCTAGGTTTGTGACTTGCAATTCGCAGTCGGTGACCTAGTACAGAAGCGAACACACTCAGTGAGTGACTCAGTGAAAGGTCCTACCACCTCACGGGCAAACAGGTGGGAGGGTCCCTATCGCGTACATGAGAAGCTATTACGCCTGTCTTACAAATTAATTCTTTGCGAATCTGGTGTGAAAACAAGACCGGTCCAGCGTCAGCGATCTCAAGCATTTTTACGAAATAGATGACTTCGACACGAACTCTGTATAACCTTTGATAGAAAATGTTACATTATCTTGCTTTACTAATCCACAAATGAAGAATGAAGACAACCTAGAAGACAACCTGAAGAATGAAAACGTCAAACTTGCTTTAGAGTATGAACCTGGCTTGCCGCTTATGTTAACTTCTTCACTCCAGAGAGAGGTGGAAAGCAGACAGGCGTAGACCGGCAGCGTTTATATTTAATTGACCACTTCGACTTGGAGCAGATATAGCAAGGTCCAGAAGTATTATGAAACTATTCACTGTTCGCTCTAACCATCTTCCCTATTGCGGACCATGAGCTAAGAACGAGTTTTCATGACGTGACTACAAGGGGAAATCCAAACTTTTTCCAAATTTCACTAAATATTATTTTAAATGCGTTATTACATTCATTCCCTGTGAACTCGTCTATTGTTTACAACAAAAACAAAAAGTCCAGCTCACAGAAATAATTCCGGCGTCGTGAGATGACCGCCTGGCGAAAGAAGCACGTACAGAACGTAACAATAACCGAAATGGTAGAGGCCGGGAATCCGTTTGAGGAATAATGTGTATAATTGTCTGCACCGTAAGATGGGCATTAGACGCTCCGCCTTCAGCGCAAGTATTCTAACTTCGGTAACAGTTCCGTACACTCTCTGCCAAAGCGCGATGGAAGGACACAAGATCTTGCTGGAGAGGGACCTCCTCCTGCAGAGTTTAGGTTTCAAAATTTTTAAGCAAATCATCACGCCCGATGAGAATTCCGCACATTAGTGAATCCTTGAGCATGCCCGGAATCGAGTTTCGTTAATTTTTATACACCTGTTCTGAATTACCCTCCAGCCGCCAGGGGACTGCGACGGAAACGAGGGGCCCGCGGTGGGAGGGGGAAGGAGAGCGGGGAGGGGAGGAGGTACATTTGTGTCAAAGAGAGAAATAGATGTAATATACGTATGCACGATACGCAGTCAATGACACGAATTCCCAGGTGAAGCATATTGACCGAAGAGCACGAACCTTAAAACGGGCATTGTATTTTTTTATTCGTCTTTTTCTTTTCGGGATTAGCATCGGATGGGAGGCAGAGGCATAAGGCAGCAAAACCTGAGGAGGCCTCTGCTCTTTGGATGCATTGCCCTTCCCAAACACATTCTATACAAAATAGAAAAAAAGAAGAGGCGCTAGAAATCAATAACATTTGTGCAAACCATGCCTTTTCTATTAGGATGTAACAAACTGCGAGCAAAAAATGGTATCTCCATGCCCGTACCGGGGAACCCCGGTTAATGGAAGTATATGTTAATGTTCGGTTTCGGTTCCCTGTCATCCCACATGGCGTCCCATTCAGGACTGTAATCACAAAAGGTACGCCCAATTTTGCTCCGCGGTTAATTCACCACTGACCCTGAGGCATTAGAACTGTATTTTAGAACTATCCGCTAAATTTAGGGGAAGTGCTAAATTGAAACATCAATTGTCAATGGTAAAAGCAAACGCATACGCGTTGCCGCGTATTTTCTCGAAGAAACCTCTTGACTCCCCAGGCAGCGCCGTTCTTTGGGTCAACTTTTGTTGTTGTTTAAAAATTTAGGACACTAAAACTCTAAGAAGCCAAGGTAGAGGCAATCTTGATTTTCTTTGATCAGAGTCTGGGTATCTTGGCCCTAATTCGCCAAACAAATGCCTAAGTCAGGCTTCACCGAGCATGGCTAATTTGATACCCGAATTTCCCGACTTCCCAATGCCGGGTATTCAAAACCCTTATTTACCTCTATTTGTCTCTTGCTCTAAAATAATAGGCCACAGCGTCAGGATAAACAATGTTCACAGTGAAAAGCCAGCAAGGAAATCCAAGAAGTCATTTGCAGTGGTCCCGTATATTCATGGGGTTACCCACAAATTGAAAAAAGATAGCGAACCGGCAAAGCGTTTAACATGTGTTCTCGGCCACCAATAAGCCTTATTCTTCATGCCGCAAGATCAGGCAGGCACAAACCGACAAGAAAGATAAGTGTGACACGAGGCGCAGGACTAACTACGTTCCGTGCCAAAGGGGAGTCGTTTACAAGATACCGTTGACATGTGGGTGCTGCTTTATTGAACAGACCGGACGCCGCATAAACGACCGTGCACGTGAACATGTAGCCAGCCTGAAAAACCTCGCGGGACCAGGACACCTCACTTCCCATTGTCGGACTTGCAAATGCAAAGCAAAGCTTGAGCAAGTACGCATCATAGGTATAACACCAGATTGCAAGGAAGATGTTGGAGGCCTTGGCTATAAAAGATCATGAAAACTGTGTGAGCTCCAACGCAATAACCCAGCAACCTGAAGAAAAGCTCTTTCTGCAGGGCGCCCTTCGAGCTGAGTAGAAATAGAAGGAAGGGGCAACACAATTCAGGATAAAGAAAAAAAAGAAGCAGAAGCAAAGGGATACGCATAAGAACTAGTAAAAGAGGAGGACGATTTCTTTAAATAGTTGGTAGTCCAGCGGTCGCTTCTATTTTCTGTTTCTCCTTCCTTCATTGTTCAGCTTGTTCAACCCCTGACGGGTAACTCGGCTGTCATCTGACATATTGTGGCCCAAATCGCCAAACATGCGCTAGAGTTTTAGGCCTCACTTCTGGTTGTTCCGTTTCCACGTAACAACGTGGCCTAAATTGCCAAAAAAAAGAAAGGATGTTTACAATTCTCTGTAATGCCGAATTAGAGCGCAGTTCTAATTCGGCATTACAGGCATTACAGAGCGCAGCTCTTGAGAGGAGTAGGGAGGGTACGGAGGGAGGGTATGCCTCCTCCTTTCCTCATCCTTGCCCTCCCTCCTAATCCTCCCCCTCCTCCTCCCTCTCCCCTCCTCCATCCTCCTCCTCCTCCCCCACCTCTCACTCTCCTTCCCTCCTCCTACCTTCCTCTTCCCCCTCCCTCCCTCCCTCCTCCCTCGTGACGTCACTCCTGACCCTCGTGACCCTCGTGACGTCACTCGTGAAGACCTCGCAAAGGTAGTGACCTTCTCTGTGAAGGTTCTGACCTTCGTCGTGACCTTTACAAGTGACCTTCGCGACGTCACTCGTGACCGCTTCGTGACTCTCGTGACGTCACTCGTGACGTCACGTGTGACGTCATTATGGGAAACGTCCAATAATGCAACGCACGGTTACGCCGACGGCGACGGCGACGCAGCTCAAGCCGGAAACGGACGCCTAAGAGCTGCGCTTAGTGCAATGTGCCTGAGAGCTGCTCCGCTTAGTGCGATGTGCCGCTATTCGTAGGACCCGACGCCACTCGTAAGCGCAGGCACCACAGAAAGGCATGCAATATCAGCCGTAACTGTTTCCAAACAACGAAATACGGAAAATGGAACATCATCACCTCTCCCGGTAGATGCACGTCGATAGCCCCGGCGAGCGGCGAGCAATTAGGAAAAATCATCGGGGTAACAACTGTTACAACCGCACAACGCACTGCTCTCTATCTCATCACCTGTGAACCTGCCAAGTGCGGCCACTATGAGTGTGGCCAATCGGACGCGCGAACCCAACCAATGGCCTCGCGCGTCTGACTTGGCCTCAAGCACCTTGGCCACTTGAGGCCAAACCGGAGCAGCAACCACAGATGCCAAATACGCGTCGAAATGAAAGATGAAAATTTTAACTGATATTCGCGTCAAAAAAGTGGTGTATCAAGATAAAATTGGTGACAAATGAAAGGTACTCTATTTTATGCGCTGCATAAAATATGTAATCGTTCCCGAGCTTGTATAAAGTCAGAGTAGGGTAAAAAAAAAAAGAACCTGTGTAGCTCCGCAGATTCCGGTAAAAATTTTACTCAACATGGCGTCCATGCACCACATGATAACGATTGACCAATGACGAGTAGTCGAGCAGTTGAACGCTCTCTAAGTACAGGCTCTCTAAAACACACAGGGAACAAAATGCTTGGCGGGTATGCCATCTTTTTGCAAAGGGAGCTCTAGAATCACCATTTGTATTTCTCGGGCCTTCGCCGGCCATGCATGCGTGTGCAGAAGGGTTCTCTCTTTAGCTTGCTCCTGGAGAGCGGTGATATCTTTTTATTCACTGCTTGAACGCCGTTGGCCGTTTAAGACGCTGACCTAAAAGCATAATAAAAACATTGCTCATGTTCTTGTTTTCGTTGCAAACAAGAACTACTTGGCCAGCTGCTCCGAAATTGAAAAAGGGAACGGCCAGTGCACTCTGGCTCTCGGTGTATACGAGACAACGCAGCGCCGCCTGTGATGATTGTAACACTCCGGCCGTCAATTACTTGCGCTATTTTGATGGCTGTTGATTTATTTGTGAGTTAATAATACCAAATGATTCTTGGGATGTTGAGTGAAATTTACATAACGCAAATTTTATGTAGCACGCATGACGTGCTTTCTCAGGTGCGCAATCCCAGCGCCACCACACGAATAATTTGCGATAATTATCTGAAATTAAAATGAGCTATACGGATGCGTGTAGTCATTACCAACAATATTGAATTAGGCGATGCATCATCTGCCAGCACAAGCACCACAACTATGAGCCTGTACGAAGAAAAGGAATGCTAATGACTTTCGAGAAATAAAATTACCATGATATTGATTAAAATGCGCCGCCGTGTTAAGTTGAGCGACAGTGATAAAAGAAACAGAGCATTGACATATTAAATAAACAGGGCTGCTATATGTTAGCCTAACAGCGCAGTTTAATCAATATCATGCGAAACCAACTAGCCCCTTCCCACTCTTATTAATGGCACGTCTATCGAATCTATGATGGCACATATGTGCTCTTATCACTGAAAATAATTAATGGAACCCTTTGGGAATAGGCAATAAAGGGGCTGTGCAGCAGCCTTAATTGTAATGCGTCTTACTTGCTCTGGCACTAGTGTGTCCCAGATATTTTAGCACACAATGCCACTGACAAAAAAGCGTCTTTGTAGCGAAGTACCCACAAGCATAAAAGCGGAATTTTATTTTTATCCCCTCCGTCGCGAAATTGATGACTTAGTAAGTGGGGTACAACACTATGTAACAGAGTGAGAAACGATACAATACGAACTTTATTCTCGCCACAGGTAGTTTGGTAAATGAGCGGCCGGAAAAAAGGTTGAGGATACGGAGCTTGATGATGGAGTACAATCATCAGAGTACCAACATATTACATCTTCACAAAACAAATACCAAGTATAGGCGTGTCTGATGTACATGCATAAAGACCGAATTCAAGGTACAAATCCAAAGCCCGAGGCCGGAGAAACAAGCCAAGTATACTGTTGTTCTATAGTGGTCGACCTTTTATTTTGCGATCAAAATAGTCGTTCGGTAGAAGAAGCAAAGCATAACTTTTTTCTGTTTTCCATAATGTGTCTACAGTTCGGAGGTCGCCAGGGCGGGTTATATCAAGACGACTACTATCCCTTTTTTTCGTCTTTTAAATCGGAACGATGACCAAATGTACTGAAGCGCCCATGTGGCGCTTCAATACAACGCAATAGTAAAACGCCAATTATATATTTGGCGTATGCTAAATACTTTGTATAAATTAAAGGGAACCTGAAAAGGTTGTTTAGAAAACGAGTTAGAGGTAAATTTTAGTATATTTTTATCCCGTGCATCTAAATATCACGTTCGTTTTTCTCACGAAGATGTAGCTAAACGAGAAAAAACACGACAAAAAAAATTCGGATCAGTTTTACGTTATATCCAGACCTTTCGGCCGCCAAGCGCGTGTCGCTTCTGTGGGCATCGCGTGCAGTTTCAAGTTTTCCAGGTATATCACCCACCCTGACACCAGTCATAACGTCTTTTTCCGGCCTTTTTTTGAAAATAGCGAGGGTTTTTGTGGACAGCTTCGATAAGCGCTGACGATGCGCGAGAACGGGGATTCCGAAACCTCCGAATATGACGTCAAGCTCCGGGGAGGAGGGGCAACCTAAAATTGGTACTTTAAAATAGATCTTCTGCCGTCGCCGTGCACCAAATTCAAAAATAATCCCGATGCTCGTGATCCTGGGGGATTGTATTTACCTCAAATACAAAACCGCTTTAGTTTCCTTTTAAACAATGATTATGTTGCACTGCAAAAATATAGGAAGAATTTTCTCTTATACTTAATACATTTGTTTTTCTAGGAAACGTATCGAGCATAAATTGGAGAAATATTTGCTGACCTATATTAGGCTGCAATATTAAAAAGATTAATAATTATATAAAACTTAAGTTTTCTTGGTAGAACACAGCCATGATTGTTTATAATTTGCCAGGGCGAGCGTGTTGTGATTATTAACACTTAAAATGGGAAGAATAAAAACACGGAGGACTTTTACGGACAACCACACGCATAAATCTCACGCATTTTTTTTCAATTTAGAACTGGGGTACTTGATAGAAGTTCAGAGCATGTTGTCCAACAAAACAACACCAAGTAATTTCAGCCCTGCTTACCAGGGTGCAGGATAAAAATCAAGATGATCTAAATTATGATGTAAATCGTGATGTAAATAAAACCAGTTTTACTATGATGATTCAAATCAAACTTTGCCCGTAAAAATAATTCCGAAAATAGCTATTACTTGCCGTTTGTCTTATCATTTCATTGATTTTATGCACATTCGTTTTGGGTCTAAACGAACGATCCTCAAGCAAAAAGGATTGATATCAGCCTGAACACGAGTAAAAGGCATTGCTCTTCTCAGCAAATCGGATAATTCACTTTTTACCTTCTTCTTCATTCGCCGGTTACATAACGTCATATTGCAAGCAAACCGGAAAGTCAAAGAAGAAAACAAAAACTGGAAAAGTAGCGGCTTATTACAAGCAAATTATATCGCGATCACAGCAACAAACACGGCATTTAAGCTAACCATAATAAAATTCTCGGCTTTTGTTCTAGTATGGCCGGGGGTACATCAATAAAATCCAAATTACTCCTGAGACGTAATAACAATAAAAAAAACGAACAGAACAACGAAGTAGAGGCTTCGTTGTTCTGTCCGTTTTTTATTGTCCCTACGTCTCAGTGTTACTGTGGATGTCATTCTCCAGCTCGCCTGCGTTGTTTTACTTTTCTTTACATCAATAAAACTTGTTAATTTTGAAAGTAGCTAATTTCTCATGTCCTGCGACCATCCCTACGTTTCCAGGGAAACTATACTCGTGTAATGTGCATAGATAATATGCGTGCAACTTGAGTCGATGTGCAGTAGTGTCATTAATGTGAGAAAACAGATACTACGATTAAATGATTGAAGAAAGAGTAAGTAAACATTGGTGACATACAATCGGTACCAGATCACATAGCCACTTGTAGCTGCGAGCTGAGTGGGTGAGCTCCGCTTTTTGTATCCTTGTTGTTTTTTGCTAGTTTCATTGCGTGCAGACGATCTAGTGCGTATTCGAAAGGTTATGAATCTGAAGAATTAATTATAAGTGGTACTAGTTGAAAATGAAAATTAATTATTTGCGTAGCCCCCTTAACCAATAATGGACGGAAAAGTTGAAAACGTATTTGTCTCATATCGATAGATATTTCAGCATCTTTTCTCCCAGATTTTACTCGAAATTTAAAACCGCTTTCCTATTTCCGGGTTTAAATCACGCAAGCGACATTTCGTTTGTTTGTTTCCGCCCACCGTTCTCTACTTCTCCGGCGATACAGGGCGAAGAATAACGGCGCGCAATCTTTCTTTGGCAGCCTCGCGGGGCTCGTCGGTTCCCTGCCGACGTTAGCGTTTTTCGAGCGCGCCCCTGACATCGGCTTTGTTTCGAATTGTAGATAAGGACACTCGAATCGAAAGTCGGACCGCCCACACTTCCTACATTCGCGCGCTGAGTGACGCTTGTTTCTGCGCATGCTCGGATGTGTGGAGCTGTTTCTGGGAACTGTCCGGGTATACGTGAAAAGCAGCTTTTGCCGAGGACCCCGTCAGGTGACTGCATTCGCAAACAATGAACCACTTGATGCGTGCTCAGAGTGCCTTGTGACTCGCCGTCGCACACATTCAACTACAGTTCTACATTTCAGATAATGTTTTGTTCTTTCAACATCCATAAAAAGGCTCGTTCATAAAGTGGCGACTGCTTACTACCGGATGTTTTGCGGCCTCTTGTGGTCTCTTACTACGAGATAGAACACTGGCGCCATCTGTCGGATAGCCATAGAACACCTCGGTTATAGTTTCTAATATATCGCTCATTATTGTTCCTCTCTTGGCTTGAAAACGTTTGTGTGTGTTATAAACGACCAGTTCCCCTTCAACGTACGGACACTTCAACTCGCAAATACGGCAAAACCATCGTTCGCTCTGGTGAAATGCAATTCCAGGGTCTCCTCATAGGCGGCAGCAGCGTGCTAATTCGTTCTCCCGCCGTAAGACATCGCACGAGGTGGTAATGCAATCTAGAAGACTAAAAAGCGCAACAAAAAAAAAAACACGGACGAAAAAGAGACACATAGAGCACGGACTGGCGCTAATCTTCAACTGATTTAATCAAGGCAAACCACCAAGCACACACGCGTAAGCACTCTTTCCCCTCACGCCAACCACATCAGATGTGGTTGGCGTGATAGTAACAAACACACATACATACATGTATGCCTGTACACGCGCACACACAGTGAAAACCCAAAGACAAAACCGTACACGAGGAGTAATTTCCGGGAAATCCAGCGGTTCAGTTTCAGGTGAAACGGGCAACAAGTCGTACCTACAGGCTAAGCACAAGCGCAGTCCACGCTAAGGCCCGTTCACACACGTGCGACTTCTTAGGACCGTGTGCCCTGAAACATCCTAAAATTTCTTACTACGAGAAAACACATCACTGGCGCTACCTATCGGGGTAGCCGTACAACACTGGGCGGTCCCGTATATTGCTTAATTTTTTTCAGCACCGTTACTTCTTCTTTGGCTTGAAAAACGTATGGCAATGTTATAAACGACCACTTCTCATGGGCAGTACGTACATTTGACGCGACAAAAACCGCAATACCTTCTCTCTAGTGAAATGCAGTTACTCGATTACCGCATAGATGGCGCCAGCCTGCCAGTGAGTTGCCTCGTTTTTAGGGATCTTTAGAAGTTCTAGGGCCCTCGGTCCTAAGGTGTCGCGAGTGTGCGAGCGGGCCTTTAAACGCTAATGGGGTCACTCAAGCGGCGTCGAAAATGCATCTCAACGGCATTCATCGCCTTTCTGCCATAGTGCTTGGCTAAACCGAACAAACGCAAGGAACGCATCGTCACTTTGCGCTTTTAGTATGTGTGCGTGTGTATGTAGTTGAATGTTGCCCATAGTCAGTGAGTTCTTGAGAAACACAGAGCGTATCATTTATGATCCAGTTTCGTGATTCTTTCATTCTTATCGGCTCACGCAACAACCTCAACGGTTGCGGAGAGACGAAAAGATGCTCGCAGCTGTTCATGCTTTCCATTTCCTCGAAAGAAGCATGTCCGTACTTTATTTAAAAAAAAAGAAAAATTATTTTAAATATTTTTTATGTTATTTCCAGAATCACGAACATCAAAATTATATTTCAGAAGGATGCGCCTAGTAGTCACAAAGGCATTTTCAAAAATAACGCTGAAATAACGCCTTCCCGGAGTGTTCGGGGGAGGAGAGAATCTTGACGTATTCTACGGAGATCTCGACACTTCTGCGCCTTCCTCGAGCCCTACCCGAGCAGTCAAAAACGCTGCACGCGTTTCCTCTCACGATCGGCACGCGCAAAAGCAGTTGAAACTTCTGGGTATGACGTCAAACCCAGGAGTTTTTTTTTCCAGTTTTTCTCGCGTCTATCAATACGTTCCGGTCAAATTCTCCTGATGTATTCAAATTCATGGGACAAAAAAACGGTACAATTCACCTCTTACTCCCTTTTTTCTTTCAAGAACTTATTTAGTTTCTATATATGTTGCCTGTGAAAATAGCATTCACTATGCTCTTACGTAAGGTGAAATGAAGCATAACTGCATCGCGCACTGAGGCTCGTTTAGTGTCCCAGAACTCCATGTCTTAGTGTAAAGAAACTTCTCGCCTCTACAAATGCCAGTCCTCTCGATCCTACACGTGACTCTCTCTGTCGTTTCAAGTAGATTAACAGCCTGTTTTCGTCCGCTACCGGGGCCTAAACTAGAAACATGGGGGACGTTTGATTACACCATTACAGGAAGGCACCGGTACTCTTTTTAATTCCCAGGAAAGGAAGCGCGCATCAATTAAGGCCTGGCGGTTAGCGACATTGCCCCAGCCGTTTTCCCGAAAACTCGCGGTTCAAACTTGGAGCCCTACGACCGTCGCCGCGTTAGCGGGAGGACTAACTTTAGCCTATTAAGGGAATATACGTTTTCCCGGGGGAAGGGGAGGGTGGGAAGGGGGCTGACGTGTTTACGAAGAATGTTCACCGAGCCCTGTTTCGGGAAGCTGGCGGTGTCACCTGGGAGTTGTCACGCAGGCGAGCATCATTGCGCGAACTTATATTACACAAGTTGCTGCTGTGACTCCTTGCTTGGTTCGGCCAAAGGAAACAACAAAAAAAGGTAAAATAAAAGGGTTTTTTGCACTCTGCATGGATCAGGCATAGGACATTAGTTTATATAAAAGCATACTCACTGGCAGTTTAAAAACTCTGGGCGCGATTCTCGAGCATTCTAACATCACTTTTCGGCCGATGAAAGTGCGGCGTTATCCAATAAAAAATAAATATTTTACAGATTATTTGGTCAAAGGTGGGCCCTTTCATGAGGTTTCTACGGGCAACGCGCCTTCAACATTTTTGCTGTTTGTTATTAGTAACGGAACTAAGTTGGTGTAAAGGTGACATGACGTCAAGTCAGGTTACATTAATTTATCCGCAAAGTCTAACAGGAGAAACACAACTTGAAGAGGGAGTTTCTGGTAAACCTCAGTACGGCGTGCCGATGTTTCACTGGGAACCTAGCTTGTTCAGGGCTGAAGAAGCTAGGTCTTCTAGTGAAACGTCGGCATGTCGTTGTGAGGTTTATCAGAAGCCTCAAGTTCTTCTGCCAGCTTTACTCAACAAAATGTAAGGGCGCAAACGAGCTGGTGTACATTGCACATGGTTGAAAAAACCGCGAGACTGCGGGTAAACGACTCAACACTAAAAGAGACTTTTTAGTGTTGTGTCGTTTACCCGCAGTCTCGTGGTTTTTTCAACCGTGAGCTTTACTCCCTTTGGTATTTTGAGGGGAAACTGAAGGTGTACAGGTCGCATGACGCGAACTTTCTGGCTAACTTTAGCACGAAAAACTACACAGCATAGGTCATGTGACGCCAATTTCCCCTCCAAGTATAGCGAGGAAACTGAATTAGTGTATGGTTCTTGTGACGCTTTGTTTTGGTTTGTTTTGGCGTTTGTTGAGTTTGTTTTGGCGTAGCCTCAGTGTATATATACTGGTTCAGAAAACAAACAAACACGATTAGCTCATGGTCAGCGGTGAGTCCAGTGTGTTCTTGTTCTACGTTCTTGTCAAGTTGCGGTGCTTTTACCTCAAGGTGTCACATCACCAACTAGCCGAAACAAATCTTTTATTAATTTCCCTGCTAGAAATGCACGGACGGGCGAGCGGACAAAATGTTAGGATTCGGGGTTGCGTTAGGAGTATTTCTAACTTTAATAAATTGGCTAAAATTTAAAAAAAAACTGCGCCTGCATCGATATAAAAATGTATCCATATTTTTTTCTAAATATCAAACGCTCTTTTTTTAGTTTCGCGATATTTTATCAGCATTAGTAGCCTCCGCATTAGACAGACTAATCGATTAACTCATCTGCTGAGCTTGGCCAATGAATCCGCTAAAATAATAACCAATGAAAAACTGGTTAATTCAGCGCGCCTTCAGACAAAGCTTCTGAAGATCGAATAGATGTTTACAGTCCATCTTAAATATTTCAGTCTCAAGGGCTCGTAATAACTTTGAACAAGACTTCCTTTTTTAATAGCCGGCAAAATAAACGGAGCTTTAAATTTAATTGAAGTCCAAAATCTTGAATGTTTCCCGATTTTAGGAAAACCACCATCACCCCAGATTTCGAAATGTAGCGTACTATGAAGAAAAAATATAAGTCAGAAATTAGTAGCAACCAATGTAGCATTATCTTGAGGTGAGCGCGTTGGTAGGTGTAAAAACCCTACGAAAGAATTACACATAGAAGGACAAAAAACGGACAGCAGTTTGCTAGAAAGAAAAGAGATATATGCAGGGTCATTGAGCATGACGTCTCACTTGCTAATTGTCCCTGCGTACACCGGATATTTCAGGCCTAATCTTATTCTGAGCGACTTCATTCACTGGAACCTTACAGCTGTCCGTCATGATTGACTGTGTACGTGTTCTGCGGGAAAGTAAACCCAATTATTGTTTTGTTCTTGTCTTGTCCCTCATAAAATTTTCAACTGGTCATAACAGAAGAACAAGGTGTCTTTTTTATAGAAGAGGCCTACACATGCTTGTTTTCCGCCTAGCGACTAATACATAATTTAAGAGACAAAGAAACCGATACTTATTTTCCCGTTCACCAATGATCGGGAATTTGGGCCATCATCTACCCTTTGGGGATCCTGCATTACAGGAATCATCATGCTGTGGCCTGTGGTAGGCTTTCTCGAATGCATTACTCAGGAGGGCCGTAATCTTCCAAATCGATTTTGAGACATTTGCTGCTGGGTGCCGCTTGCACAAGAGAAAGCTCAATTACGCCATTTTTGACAAATGGGTCGAAAGCCACGTGCTGTCGCGATCACGCTAAACAGCAGAAAATGTTAAGACCCTTATGTCAATAATGTTAGCATCGTTTTGTTTCCTTGTGCGCTGTTTTGCGCATTGGTGTTTAGTAGTGTGTCTTCTTTGTGTACCGTTATCTCGACTTGGTCATTCTTCACGCAATTCAGATATTGTATAGACCACTTTAATGACACTGACCACTGAAGAACAAATTATAGATCGGGTAACGGGAAAGCAATCAAGAGCATGTTTACTATGAAGATGCATGGACGGAAGAAACAAATAAACATTTACAGCGAACCAAACAGGGTTGCACCTTCCATCTCGCAAGCAAACAAAATGTTGGTAGATATTATGTGTGCAGAGCGTTTCTGGAAATCAATACACAGCTTGCAGATGACGTCATCGCGCCGTACTGCTAATAATGGACCTTTCTGGAAAGTAGCGCGCGCCCTCAAGCGGCGCGCGTGAGGCATTATGGGACCAGTGAAGGTCGCTGCTCCGTCGTCTGCTGCTGCCGCCGTACCGCCCGCGAGAACCAAGCAACCATACCATAACACGTGAGAATATTTGAGGTTGTTGTGGTCGCACAGTGGCACGCAACACGTCTGTCACCTGCCCTTTTAACGTTAAACGTTTTTAGGCTAGGTTTTCAGATTAAGTGAAGTCACAAAAAGCGTAGACGCGCCACTAACTCCACTTAAAAACACTAACTCTGCCATTATCATTTTAACCCGAGACTGGGGCAGAAGGAGAAAATATTTTTACATTGGAGGAGAAAGTTCCACTGTAAAATAAAAACAAATCCTACTTCTGCCCCAGTCTCGGGTTAAAACCATCATGGTAAGCTTCCACCGGCTCGCCTGCGCACTAACCGTAATTTCGTCAACACTAACCCTAACTAACTCTAATGTACCTGTTACATGGGCACCGTTAACCGCAGTTAACTGACCTTTAATTGGCAGCATAGTTACCGCGCTATACTGTCGGACAGCTATTTCCGAAGAAAAGAGTGCGCGTGCACTGCTTTGATGGGTGCTCAAGAAGCTCAAACGCACGTTAGCCCATAGCTTTGACTGCATAGTCACAAAATGTTGTCCGTAGGTATTTATTCAAATTCCCTTAAAGACCCTCTTTTGAGAGCAATACATAAAGGGGGGGAACAATACACGAGAGCCTAAAACAGTAACAAAAGCATAAGTGAATACATGGTGTGTTGGAAGACAGCGCGACAAACGCCAATGGCAGAGAGTGATTGCACAAATTAGCTTCGGCACATGAAAAGCGGTTGAATCGGCCTTGGTTACAATATGTGAGGAAAGGTCGTTCAAGTCTACTATTCTATGGGTAGAGCCCTGCGCAGACAACACTTTGATCATCCGCATTCGATCCGCATCCGCAGACTTCGTATCCGCATCCGAACCGCATCCGCGAAATTCGGAACCGCATCCCACCCTCAATCCGAGCATTCATTTTATATCACGAAATCAAGCATGAATAAAAATTTAAAAAAGCATTAGGATGGTATCATACACGCCGTCTGCTTACATTTGTACAAAAAACTCTTCGTGTCATAATATGGTGAAAGTCATTTTATTATATTTTTTATTGCATTTATAAAATAAGCGATCATCCTTCCAGAGACACTTCGAATCGCTGGAAAGATGATCGCAGTTATGAGATCGTTTTGAGGGTCTGTAACACTGGCACTCTGTCCAGAAGATAAGCTCGAAAGGAAGGAAATCTTAATATTTATTTTACTTTTTTATTTATAAAATTCATTTCAAGCAGACACCTTTTTTATAAACATGGAAATTAATAAATGAGAGACTAATAACATTGTGGCATTTTATTGAAGCCAAATAATAGAAAAGTGTGAGAGGAAAGGGGTTCACTCCCCGAAGCAAAGTACTCGTGCAAATGTGGCAAGTCGCGAGTACACCAGCGAGAAAATATCGCAGTATTCAATACTGGCAACACATCCCTCTCAATTTCGGTTTTAAACTCGAACCCCAACTGCATGCTCGGAACCATATACTTAAAAACAGCTCAGTGCCAACTGTCGAGAAAAAGAAAACGCACACACACGCCACGTTTCACTTGCCGAGGTCGTTGTTAGAAGAAACAGAATATCGTCAACATGGACGGATTCAGACTGGTTCGCCTCCCTTCAATTATTACCGGCTTATGAGAAGCCTCTTTCTGTTCATGCACTTGATGCTGGGACTGCGATACAAGAATGAGGTGTGGATACTCGTGCTGGAGCAAGTTTCACCACTTCAGAGGATCGAATTCGGTCTCCCCAATCTACTTGTTGGCGAAGAAGCCACTTGCACGCACCGTCTACTTTCTTGTGGCTTGTACGTTTTGGGTTTTATTTATTAAAAACGAACGCTTTCCGCTCTTCCCCTGCCCAAACAAGAACATGCTTTCCCGGGACGACTAATAGTCCTGCATTCTTTACTTTTTATTCGGACAGCGTTGTTGATGAGATAGAACGTTTTAAAGCTTTCTTTGGTGAAAATGAAATCTTTGTTGACGTAAAGAACAGTCGTTTACCCGATTGGCACCTTTTATCTAGGAGAGTAGTTATCTCCTGCAATACATTCGATGATGCACTTCCTACTATAGCTCACTTATTCACTGTACACTGAGCGGTCGCACACGTTTATGGGCCGTCTCGGCGAAAATGTAGATCCGTACCCGCGAATATCCGCTTCGGATCCGCATCCGCAGCCCCTAGCGTCCGCATCCGATCCGCTATCCGCTAAACCTGATTCATTTTTATCCGCATCCGCCAGTTTACTGCGGATATCCCCGGATAATCCGCGGGTAATTCATTGGTAATCCGCGGATATGCAGGGCTCTAGAGTCTATGGGGGAAAAAATTAAAGACGTACACAAATCTCTGTAACGCGAAATTAGAGCGCAGCTCATGAGGAAGAGGAGGGAAGGGTACGGAGGGGACGGTATGCCCCTCCTCCTCCTCTGTACCAACAGTGTAAGTTACTTTTACAGTTACTTCAAAATAAATACGACGCGTTACATTTACAATTACTCTGGTAGGGTAACTTAGTAACTTGCAAGATGCACTGGTATTTTTTTACGAGTGTACGAATGGTATAAAAAATAAATAAATGCGGTGCCACTGCCCAGAAATGCGGGTCAAAACTCAACCCGAGGTGCTTGCGAAAATTAGATGAAAATAATTTGCCGGCCGCATACTCTTGCAGTGTTGCCAGTGGGCAGAGAGGTCATTTCTACTAAATTTAATCGGGTCAAATGCCTTTCATAACCCGCTCACGGTAACGCCTGCCAATCGTCATTGATGACAACATTTCTTTGAATGATCAATTACAATCAAAATATTTCTTCTTTTACTTGTAACGTTCTATCTCCTTGTCTTTCCCTCTCTCTCTTTTTCTCTCATACAGACTAACAAACCGACCTATTACAAGAATCAGGAGGGCATCGGATACCAAGCACATTTGGGACCGGGAGAAGAAAAAAGCTAGTATCAAAATAAGTCGAAGAGAGAAAGTAACAAAAATTGAGAGTCCTTCCACCCCGTGAAGAGGGAACTCAAACGAAGCAGGCGCTTTGATGGGATTTGCTATGTTGGGATGTAGCTATATTAATTGATTTGCTAAGTTGAATTTAGCTATTATAAGTTGATTATCTGACGATTAAAGATACATTTACTCAAAGGGGTCACAGCGTTCGCGAGGTCAAAAGTGTGACAAGTCGTCCAACAATGGCCCACCAGCTCAGGTTTTGAGCTTGTGGCATGTGTTGCCTTCTTCACGTCTCTTCTGTGCTCTTTGAGGCGGGTAGTCTGTTTTCGGCCGGTTTGTTTTATGTAATACTTGTCACAGTCCTGACAGTTCACTTTATATACAATACAACTTTGCGACTCAGGAGGGGTGGGATTCTTTGTCTTAGAAATGAGGTCACGTAATTTATTATGGGGTTTGAAAGTTGTTCTTATACCTAATGGGAGGAGGGACCGGCGAATAGACTCTGAGACGTTTTTTATTTTTACTTTTATTTATTCATAGACTTTTTATTTAGAGTGTGCGATATCACCATTCATTATTTCGAATGTTTGAATGGAACGTAAAATGTTTCAACGTGCAAGGTTACCCCCCCCCCCCCTATCCCATTCTTTTCATTTGTCCTTAGTAGACACATTCCGAATCCAGCAAACAAACTAAGATGTCGTCGAGTTCAACTATAGGTTTGTGAGATGATAAATAACGAGAGTGCGAATCGATCTGTTGTCAATAATCACTAGAATACACGCGAGCGACGGTGATAGAGAGTACAAAGTTTGCGATGGGATTTGCATTTGAGCGTACGCAACTACAAATGATAGAAAACAATCGACCGAGACCAATGAAGTAATGAAAGAGGGTTACAGCCATACGATGCATTGTGATGGCTCTTAAAGTTGATGGAGTCTACAGCAAAAACTAAGTGGTCCGTCTGTGGAAGGAAGGCTACAACTGGTACGAAATAAGAGCCATAGCGACTATTACCGGCTTCAGTTCGACGTTTTCCGATCTCTCTTCACGGCTCTATGGTTTGCTCCCGAACCTGCTCCCGAATACATAAGCAAATATACCCAACTTTATAAATGTTACCACATAGTAAACATTCAAAGCACTCGGAGGCTATAACTGAAATGAATCATAGAAGGTTAGAAAATGAAAAAATGTTTCATTGGGGTTGCCATGCATTTCATTTTTTCTTCAATCCAAAAAGCCGGCTACCATCTTAGATGCTTGAGTGGAGCGATTATATCTCAGTCGTTTACTGCCGTGATCATTTTCGATGTGCACGCGCTTCGTCGTCTCTCAGAGCAAGCTTGATCGCGTAACTTTTGCTAATTCGTTTATGCAATTTTCCACCGGAAGTTTCTTATGTTTGCTTCGGAACTTTCTGGCGGCACTTGATGCAACAAAGAATGTCTCCGACCTGACACAGAAAGACTTCCGGCTGGCCTACGCCAAAGCTTCAAGAGCGAGCCCTGCGATTTGAGCGTAGTTGTACTGCAGCAGCACTCGTGCATAGTTCAAGCACACGCTCGTAACTCCAGATCCACTTGTTCAGAAGATAAGAACTTCCCTCGGACTGAACATCCTTACAACAAATATAGATTTTGAGGCGAATGTAGTGATGGTATTTGAGTTTGTATACGATTAAAACATTAAAAAAACATTGATTGCGATAACCTGCACAGGTCTCTGAAGATGCGAGAAAAATGGGGTTGAAATAATGCCGGTGACTACGTAAACGTCATGAGACTCCAGGGTACTGAATTCAATGACAAAACGAGACCAGCAACGGCGGCAACTTTGCACGCCTAGAGACTATGACACTCCCGTTATTCTGCTACCAAAAAGAATAAAAAAGAACAACCCCATGAGGACGGAGACACTTACGCGGTTTCCTTCCTTTTCTTAGACATAGAAACACTAGGACCAGGGTACAAAGGGACGGACAGAACCGAAGCTCCGCGTCTTCGCGTCTCTTGTTGTCAGCTCGTTCTAGGGTTACCATGCCCATCCTTAATCAGCTCGCCTGCCTGCTTGCTTTAACTTCCTTTTTCTTGTCTGAACTACTTGGAACGAAAAGCAACTAGTCTGACTCTAAACTGCCAGAGGTCAGTCAGACTCTTCGGCATTGCGTAATTTGAAAGTGGGCGATTTTTGACTGAAGTGTTTTCCTCCCCCTTTATTTAAAACTGACGGTGTGGCAGTGAACACCTTTATGTTTACTTCGTGCATCTGCAGAAATAGTATAAAATGCCGGCAGGCTAATTGATGTTGAACATAATGCAGTTAAGAAACGATTAATTACTGCATGGCAAACAAGAAATGACGTTGGTTAGAGTTTCCTTGGATTATTATATAATCGTTCAAATATGACATATTCGACTCAGGATGCTGAATGAGTAAAATGTCATTAGTTCGTCTTCGGCTAGCAGACCCAAACCCAAGATGTAACAACTTTAGTCAGTTTTCAATACCGAAGCTACACTACAAAGTAGCTAATATATTCCAAACTTACTTTCCTGAATGCTATTCCAAGGAAGATTTCAAAAGCAAGTCTTCAATCTGCGCTACTGGTTGTAACGACATTTTCACACTTAGTGAGGTCGATATAAATGAAATTTTAGAGGCAATTCAAAAATTAAAACCAAAGAAGTCAGCGGGAGATGATACAATACCTAGCTTTATTATTAAAGGATGCGCTGATTTGTTTGCCCCTTTACTTATGCACATATTTAACCTATCGCTGAGAAATGGTGTTTTCCCATGTCTTTGGAAAAGGTCAGTGATAGTGCCGATACACAAAGCCGGTGACGCATCTAGGGTAGATAACTACCGCCCCGTGTCATTGTTGTGTTCTTTTTCAAAAGTTTTTGAGATAGTTTTACATGCCCGTCTTTCTTTTTACTTTAGTCGAAAACTAAGCACCGTTCAACATGGATTTATAAAAGGGCGTTCAGTAGAAACGAACCTTTGTTCTCTCCTTGAGTATACTGTCCCATTTGTTCTTACACGTGGGCAAGTTGATATTGTGTATTTTGACTTATCAAAAGCCTTCGATAAGGTAAATCATGACTTGCTCTTGTATAAGCTCTCTTTATACGGCGTTTCGTCGTCTCTTTTAAACTTGTTTCATAGTTATCTGTCGGATAGGAAGAGTAGAATAAAAATCTTGAATAGCTTCTCAGATGTATTTACTCCAACTTCGGGAGTACCTCAGGGATCGAATTTGGGGCCGCTACTTTTTCTTATATTCATCAGTGATATAGAATTGTGCATACAAAATGCGAAACTGCTCTTATTTGCGGACGATATTAAGCTTTATCTTCGAATCCAGTCGGAAGATGATTGTGCTCTTTTGCAAGAAGATGTATCACGTATCTCAAACTGGTGCTCATGTAACTTTTTGCTGGTCAATCCAGATAAAACAAAAGTGCTCTCTATGTGTAGAAAACGCGAAAGAATTTTACATCAATATTTTATCGGCAATTCTACTATTGAACGTGTGGAACAAGTTCGTGACCTTGGTGTTTATTTCGATAGTAATCTTACCTTTTCATATCATGTTACACAAATTGTTGCTTCTGCCTTTAGAACAATGGGGATGATATCACGTTTGACGCATGATTTTTCAAATATAATGTGCGTAGTTCGATTGTTTTGTTCCCTTGTACGAGTTAAACTTGAGTTTTGTAGTTCAGTGTGGAATTCGCTAACAATAACCGACGCTGCACGGATAGAAAGAGTTCAAAAGCGATTTATACGCCTTGTTTACGATAGATATTTTAATAGAAAATGTTATTTTGATTATGAATACCTTCTTAGAGAACTTTCACTACAGAACCTGTCAAAAAGAAGAATTGCTCGTGACATTATATTTTTATACAAAGTGGTTCACGGCCAAATAGATAGCAATCTTGTGTCGTCTTTAAACTTTCATGTACCGGCCCGTGTCGTTAGAAACTCAAGCGTGTTTTATACATCTATCCAATCGAGACCTTCCCCTTTGGCTAGAATGCAAATTTGTTTAAATGAATTTCCGACTCATGTAGACATATTTTTGAATTTTGCTACGTTCAAACGACTACTTGATATGCATATTTTTGGTTTCTGATTTTGTGAAATGTTTTAATTTCGACAGCATATGTCGTTTAAGATTGTGTACTGTTTCATGTGTTTTTTTCCCTTTTTTAAACTTTTTATGTGCCACCACACTGTAACCAATAGGTTGTTCTGGGGCATGATACAAATAAAGGATTATAATTATTATAAGGCCCTTCAATTTCACACGTGCGCGTGTGCAAGTGTGTGCATGTCGTGGGTGGGGATGAGGGTGTCAACACTTAGGCGCCATAATTGCAAACTGACTGAGATTGAAACATCCTAAATTAGCACTCCTTAAGCCCTCGTTATTGATGAAAACATCCTCCTTACTCTAGTTCGGGTTACACTTACACGCAGACACATACAGAAATGGTCCTAACCTTCTGTAGGTTTAGTACCGCAGCCGAACGAAGCAGTAATGAACGGAAGCAAATCTCTGCAGACGTAAACACACGAGGGCTTAGAGGTGAAGGCGCTTATCTGCTGAAACGAGGAATCCGCGCACGCAGACAAAAAGAAGGGATTTTCTCCGGGCTCGATTTGTGGCTGCGACCAGGACAAGCGATCTATAAAGCCGCAGGGCTAAACAGAAAGTGAACAACAACAAAAAATATAATATGTTTAAAACTTCCGCCGTCTTTTTATAGATGTCGTCGGGTACGGGTGATGTTACCGGGAGACGTCTGTTCAAGGACGATCACTGAAATCCCATGCTTTTTATGGTATTATTTTCTGGAATCGGCAAACATATAAGTACAACTATAAAATAGTACGCTTTAAGAGTTTTGGTGAACCGATCCGTGTCGCCTACGCATGTGGATCAGGACGGAGAGCGGTATCGTGAACGTAGGCGATCTCAAAACGCTTTTGCTGCAAGCTGTCTCTCGTTCCCCCAATTTTCGCCGGGCAACAAGGAAGAAACATATTAGCCTGCGACAAGATATCAAAGTAACTCGAGCGTAAAAAAGGGCTGTAATCCTATCTTAGCAATTAGGGTAGCTAAGCACCTAATTGGATATAAAAAGACTCGACAAAGCACCCTCCATGTAGACCAAACAAAAAAGTGTATGTACACTACAAAAAAAAAAACAGTCACAGGTTTAAGAGGAGAAGCGTGTTGGCGCGGTAGGATTATCTTCTAACGAAGCGCTCTTGCAATGATATAGCAGCCGGGAAGATAAAAGGTAACAGGCCGGAAATTTAGTTCTTTCTTCAGACATGTCTGGAAGCATGCAGCTCCGGCACGCACCCAAAACACCAGTCGTACAGCTAGATTGAATCTGCTTATACACTCGTCTGTACCCTGTGTCAATGTAGCTTGAAGGGCAAGGGTCCCAATATGTCAACCAACGGTGCAGAGGGAGACGCGTTTCTGTACTATATCTCACTAGTGGCGCGCAATGCTGTCGAGTCCTCTGGCGGGACAGAGAGGAAAGCCCCTTTTGCCAAAGTTTGAGTGGCAGGCTAATCTGCGAAGGAGTCAAACGCGACGTCTGGGACATACAGGGTCCGGGAAAGGGGAGAGGTCCATCATCCCCTCTTCTCTAACCACTTAGGCTATGCTATCGCTGCTGTACCCTTGGTAAGGACAGTAACGGGCTTTGCCTCCTGGCTATAATTGGCTCAAGGGGGCACTAGCGCTTGCTCTTTTTACCAAGTTACGGTGAAACGAAGTATAGTAAATGTCACGCCGGTCTAACACGATGCGAATATTTTTCAAACACAGTCTGATTTCCGTCGCTTTTCAACAAAAATAGCAATCGCACTGTCCGAGCGATTCTACAAAAGGGAGTTAGAATTCGGTCGCAGCGCCAGTGGTGGCGGCGAACGCTTTGTCGCCAAACAATAGTGAGCCTCGTGGTGCCGTGTCAAGTGACCGACTGAACCAGAGCGAATCTCATCCTCACTACAGCCGTCTTGTACGCTCCTGTTTTGTCTACTCCTTTCCCGCCCAAGTGTTGGATTAAGGTGGTCATAGTGAAAATTTGTTCTGCTCGGCCCTGACTTGTTTGGTAGGTATTTATTTAGTTTCTTGATATCCGCTGCTCGCTTTGGCTTCGCGCGTTGCATGCTAATATCCTTGCACGCTTTCTGTGCCTACCTACCCTGTATTCTCAATTTCAGCTACCCTTCGTTCGAATCTCAACTTTCTGCTACGCTACTCTAAAAAACAAAGAGGCACTCAAGACTGCTCACGTGTAGGAATGCGAAAGCATTCCATGCACACAACGCGCCACGTCTTGCCTTCACACACAGGGGCTCTGGCAGTGACATCACGCTCGCCCACTGCGCAGGCGCGGCGAACCTCGCCGGCTACAGTGCGGTTACGTGACAAAGCCTCTGCGTCGCTGTGATTTTCTTTGTGCTATATTTCTGAGGCCCGTCCGTTTTGACCTTGAGCGCCCACGCCGGCGTCCGTGACGAAGCATTTGCGTGGCTGTGCATTTCTTTGTGTTTTATTCCCTAGGCAGGTGTTTGATGACGTAGTTCTATGACCATCTTTCGGGACAACGCCTACGGCTTTTTGCGTGATGGGACAAGTAAAGCTTTTGCCTTTAAATAGCCAGCCGCTGTCCCATTGCACTCCTTCGTTTATAGTGCTCCCCACATGCTCCCAAAATTCGACGTCACTCATGGCACCATTCCTATCTTCCATATACTCCAGACTACTTCATATTTGTATTTAAGCTTGAATCATTCGAAAATATAAAGCGGAAAAAAGCGTTACCATAAAATCTGTATTTTCTTTTCATTTTTGTATTGTTCGTGCTTTACGGATTTTAATATAGTGCAGCAAGAAGTTAATATTGTTTCCGATGACGCTCGTTTTTACTCTATCATGCACAAAAACATCATGAAGTGAAAGATTTTTTTTTCTGTTCATGTGCATCATTTTTATGTTTGAGCTCATGTGCAGTCTTCGACAGTGCTAGTGCGAACAAGCCATCACCGGATCTCTTTGTTTGTGCCTCAGTATTGAAGGACTGACATAAAAAATAGAAAAGGCTCAGTTGGTGTAAAGCCTAGATATATTTGCTTTCTGTTTAAGTCCAGACGCAGCCGAAGCCACGAGCTAATGGCGCCAATCTAACAGCGTCAACAATGCAAGTCACTAGGCACTCTTTTGTTTATGACTGGTTCAGCAATGATAGAACACGCACAGAAACATGACGAACACGATGATAGTGCGCTTTTGACGCTGTCTCATTGGACCCTTTAACTCGTAGCGTCGGTTGCGTGTTTCAAACGCTATGTACACCAATGTGTACAAATAAAACCCTCGCTTTGTTTCAGGAATATATTCCATATTGAGCCATTTTAACAATTTTAGTTGAATTCCATACTTAACGTCTGGCAACCAAAGTTTGCAAATAAATTTTTAGTCAACATTTCTTTTTTCACAAACAGAGCGTGTTTAGAAATTTTTCCCACAATAAATGGTGAGCGCCGTTTAAAAGGGCTAAGATGAAGCGACGTTTAGTAAATTTTGGTGCCCGCCACTAGCCTTCCGAAGTAAAATGCGAAAAAGCGACGTTGTCTCCGCGCTAACAATGTCGCGCAGTCTACCCCATACCTAATTACTAACGACACAGCAGGTATACACGCCAATAAAATATTTTATAATTACATTGAGCCTTGTGTTTCGTAATAGCTGAATATAGAATCCCTTTTTACCCTAATTTCTTCACGATCTTATAGGTATTTCCCTTTCTCACTCGACCATACCCATAGATATTTATAGTTATCTTTGCGTAACCTGATCTATCACCAGGTCTTAAATTTTCGGGGAATCCCCTCCTCTCTTCGTAAACTACCATGATTCCAGATTGTCACTTCTGAAACTTAAGCCCAATGTGTAAATTTTCTCTCCATATAGCCCAGGCTGTTCCTACAATATATCCCGGTTATCGGCCAGGGTCAATATGTCATCTGCGTGCCTTCATTTATTTTTTCGCCTCGCATATATATCGCGCTGAATCCTAAACAGAGCTATTTTTATCCCTTTTTCTTGGTAAATTGGACAGCGTCTACCCAGGCCTTTTCTTAGAGCCCAGCTCTTAGGCGCCCGTTTCCGGCTTGAGCGGCGTCGCCGTCGGCGACGCGTTGCATTGCACGGTCAATGTAATCGCCCGTTGCATTATGGGAAATGTCCCATAATGCAACACGCGAGTCTCACTGGTTTCTCGCGCGTTGCATTTTTTTTTTTTCAGTCAGCTTAGACAATACATTTTGTCTGCAGTACCCAAGCAATGGACCACAGGGTCCGACGAGGCCTCGGTACCATTACATAAATGAAATATTAAAAAGACAATGAAACTTGTCGAGAGCAGAGCACACTACAACAAGAAGCGCTCTTAAATAAAATATAATGAATAACAAAATATACATATCAATGACATTTATATAGTACACATTTTTGATATTGTAATACTATACTATAATACTATAAAACAAGGAAGCATACAAAAGAAGCAGATAGCAAACAGGATAAAACCAGACATTTCAGAACACTTTGTTACATTGTGGGAGGAGGAGGCGAGGAGGAGGAAGAAGGAGGAGGAGGAGGAGGTAGGAGGAGAGGACGAGAAGGAGGGAGATGCCAGCTACCCGTTGTGCAGGCAAGAGATGTCACCATTCATAAATCACAAAGAGGCACGTATGAAAACGTGGTGTACTCGTTATCCAAGTAGCCATCTACGATTGGTACGGGTCTGTGCTGTAACCATCGATCTCTGTAGCACGTCAGACGAAGTTGGTGAATTGTGTGCCGCGAAAGTTGACAACGGCTTGCTCGTGGTAACTCTGTATCTCTCGCCTGCGGCGCACACCAAATATTTCGTACAAGACAAAGAACAACAAAGAACAAAGAACCAACTAGCTCAGCTTCAAGCCGTCACAACTTCATACCAGTCATGCAGGAAGACATCCCACTGGCCCCGAGGGACGTGCACTCGCTGTTCTGCTGCGCCATCTCGGGGGAACAGGGTCAAGACTAATGCTGAGGAAATCAAAAACGCCGAGCAGTCTTGGACAGAGCCAACAGCAAGTAGGATGACATCGAGAGTATCACGTGCTTCGTTAAATTGTTGAATTTAACGCTGTCTTGTTCTCCCGCCTTAATCCTTCTGTCCTGTTTCCTGGCACCGGCAGAACCTAAACAGAGTGGAGCTCCAGATGAGAGAACTACATTTCCTTTCTCCGGGCAAGTGGTGAGCGAGAATACCAGAATGTGTATGGTATATACAGAAGAAGCAGACAGTTCAGGAATTGAATACTTCATTTACTGCATGACGATGCAGTCTGTCATCAAGGACAGGAAATCAGAAAAATTGAAAGCAATTCAGAAAAAAAGGAAAGGGGAAAGGTTTCCCTTTTTTTTCCTGAATTGCTTTCAATTTTCCTGATTTTCTGTCATACTGATGAAGACCTGTCTCGGGTCGCAACGCTCTAGTAAAGGAGTTAAGTTTTGAGTGGGCTTTTGTTTTATACAAACTCTCGGCAGCCAAGCCCTGGACTTCGTATCTATTATATATATATATATATATATATATTGTAATCGCTTTTTTTTTCAGTCAGCTTAGACAATACTTTTTGTCTGCAGTACCCAAGCAATGGACCACAGGGTCCGACGAGGCCCCGGTACCTATTACATAAATGAAATATTAAAAAGACAATGACACTTGTCGAGCATGTATATATATATATATATATATATATATATATATATATATATATATATATATATATATATATATATATATATATATATATATATTTATATATGTAGTGGAAACAGCTTAATTTTCGGGAATCGGGACGAAACCTGAAAACTTGAAATTATTCGCGGGTTCTAATTTTCGCGAATCGAGTGTGAGCTTCCGTAGCGTTCACATACTGCCCGAATTGTTCGCGGGACGTATTTTTCGTGTTTGTAGGCGATTCGCAAAATTCGCGAAAATTAGGTCCTCGCGAAAATTTAGTCGTTTACAGTATATATATATATATATATAATATATATATATATCTTTCTCAGATCGTTTAGCATGGTATACCGCAATATCGAAATACATCAAGAGAGGAGCAGCAGGAGGAGGAGAGGAGGGCAGAAGGTGGAGCAGTGGACGAGAGATGAGCACGGAAGGAGGAGAGGAGGAAGAGGGGAGAAGGAGAGGGTACGGATGAGGAGGAGGGGCATGTCCTCCCCTCTGTACCCTCCCCTCTTCCTCCTCCTCAAGAGCTGCGCTTTTCTTCGGCATTACAAGGAGTTGTAAACGCCTTTCATGTTTTATTAACGCTGTCACCGTAGTTTTTGATTCCCATATTATGAGCAAGCTCGATATTTCTGTGTAGATGTTGTAAAAAACCTAACAACATTTGAATCTCAATGACACCCCCTCAACTGGGCTCGGAGTCTTTTTTTGCACCAGATTATCGAACGCTCCCTTCATGTTCCAAAGCCTTGCTTCACTTCCAGACGTTGTGACATTATGAAAGAGTTTTCTTCTCTAGTCGCAGTCAACTTAAGAGGCGCGTGGCGTGGAGATCCTACGCTTCTCTAATTATCTGTTCGCCACGAATGGAATTGAGGTGTCATTCAATTAGAACTTCTATGAATAAAGTTCAGACCAAGAGCGGAAGCACAGTACTGCGTTTCTGAAGCCTTCGGTGACTTTATTCTTCTATTTCTTCGAAAAACCGATTCTGACGCTCACCTAGTATCTGCTTTCATTGTGCCAACACTTTAGTTTGCTGTCTGCATAAACAGTCTGCTTAGCACCATTGTCGTTGTTCTTGGGCAGTACGATTTGATGTTGTCTTTGTTTCCTTGAATTTGTATAGTCGGCGTGCAGATTGAGAACCGTATTTTCGTATAATATTTAGTTATCACGTTTTCTTACTCTAAAATATCCGAATATTTAATTTGAGATTTGGGCCATTGTCACAGGCTTCGCCTTTAGCTGCTTCGCTAAGCTATGTACTTTTGGCAAAACAAGGAAACTTTCGCAGCTTTAGGGAGAGAACATAAACGGACGGACATTCATGTCTGCCGATCCGTTTCTGTTTTCCGTTTCTATAAATATGGATATATTTTAATCAAAACGTTTATCTTGACGTAGAAGGAACCTTCATATGTGTTTTTTAAACTACAATAGAAGAGCCTAACTGCCATAAATTTGTGATTTTAGTATTAAATATCATTCTAAACAATTCAGAGTCTGGCCCCTCTGAGGGTAATTTGCTTGCTTTGAATGTGCCGTTTACTTGATTCTTAGCCAGTACTAGAAATTAAAGGGCATCGCAGAACTCTGATAACATTCCTCCTCTCGTATCTTTAATCCAATCAGAGCGTTCCGTATCACCATTCATGCCCCATATAATGTTTATTTTCTTAGTAAGGCGCATTTTTCTGCGTCTCTCAATATATAAGCTGCAAGTGCTGTGCATGTTCTTGTCGGGAATATTTCCCTGTTCTCGAATAAGCGACCCCCGATGGCATGACCAGGCCCCCAATGCTCCTTTTACCCACAGGTTTTCTTCACACTTTCTTACAGCCTTGTCATTTCGCCAATGCCCCAAACGTCCACCTTTCCCTTGTCTTTCGCTTCCATCGCATTCCAGCCGAAAATAGCCCTCTGTGTATCGGTGGTTTCCGCCGATATTCCCAGGAAAGTTTTCATCAACCTAAAACTTCACCGATCTCTTCAAATTTACTCTCTTTCAATTATCATGCATGTTTATAAAACCTTCATTAATTTGTTTGTTGATACTGTTCCCGCGATGCTTTTTCCCGTTTTCCCCAACAACACCCGCCAAATCTTCTCGCGAGTTTTCTACTTCTCCAAAACTTCGCAGGCTTCCGAAAAAAAACCAAAAAAAAAACCTTGCCCTGTCTCCCGTCATCTGTCTCCACCTGCCTACCCACTAGAGTAGGCAGGTGGGGACAGATGACTAATATAGCGCAAGAAGCAGAAGACTTGCTGTCCGCATTACAAGCTGAGACATGTAAGAATAAGATTCAATTCAATCCTCTGGAAACAGAGCCGAAACACTTTGCGAGCTCAACGGTAGACTGCGAAGAATAGTAGATGTTCGTAATTCCGCACTTTATTACTTTTTGTTCGCATAAATGAAATTTACTCATCCAAAACATTTCTTTAAATCTGCCATAAGTTTTACACAACTTGTTTTCTTTCTACTTTGTATTTTCACCCTTCAGACACTGCGATAGACCGGTTGCAATGGTTTATGTGCATTTATGCAACAAGAGTAAAATTTTCGCTCGTCCCCCACCCCCACCCCTCTTCTCTCTTCTCTCTCCATAGTTCATTTTTATTTGTGCGCAATTTATTTTAACCATGATCAATTATATACGACTGAACACGACCAGAAACAATTACTCTTCTGAGCAAATCGAAGCGTTGAGCTCGACTTCCACCTTCCACTTTGTCAGTTACTTAGAATCATACTGCAACATAATATGAACGCAAAGCAAACGAAATCTATAAAAATAATGTCCTGCTGCAATCAAGTCAGAACGCGTAAAAAAACATAAAAAACCCTGTTTTACTTACGAACAAAGATCAGGCTGTTTTTGGACTATGCTATGTTTCAGCTTAAGTCCAGACCCAGCCGACGCTCCGAGCTGAAGGAACCAATCAAAACGCGTCAAAACCGCAAATCATTCCGCCTTCTCTGTACATGATTGGTCCAGCAATGATGAAACACGCGCACGCGCATAAAACCTTTGACGCCGTTTGATTGGTCTCTTTAGAACGTAGCGTCGGCTGCGTCTCGACTTAGGTTGAAACTAAGTATAATATGGCGTGAATTACATCAATAAAAATTGGTTAGTTAAACTATACTTCACAGTTTTATTAACCAATGACTTTCAACAATTATTGTTTCTTTTCAATGTATTCAGTGATTCGAGAAATTAGTAAATCAACCTGCCATATTTTATGTGTATGCTATGTGATAATGAAGCGCTGTTTTCTCGATTCAGTAATTTAAATAAAATAAATTTGATTAAAAAAAACAGATTATTTATTTACAAAAAAAAAAACGGAGCGACAGCGAGTGTACAGGCAAGCTAGTGATAGTCAATGATAATGTTTAAAACACGAGACTGTGGTGAGGGAGAAATAGAAGCTTTGAAAACGTCTTCTCCTGTGCCTTTTTTGTTTCCACTTCGAAGTGTATTCCTTTTGCCTCACCGCATTCTCACGTTATAAACTTCGTAATGTTGTGATTTCATTTTCTAAAAAAAAAAATATAAAACGATTTCCACCCTGGTTGAGGGCCTGTCGCGTTTTTTAATATAAATGACTCGTTCAAATATGTGCTTATCCAGACAATACCTGGATAATATATATATTGTTTTATCCAGGTATTATCCAGATAATATATTTTTCATCCTAAAGCAAGTTAAATACTGTTGCTTGCGCGTATGCAAATCTTCCTGTCGAAAGTGACGTGCATTAAACGGGATTGCCTGACTAACGTCAGAATTTTTTAATGTTTGTGCCGAGCAAGTCAATGAGATTTAGTGACAGAATTAAGTGATTTTTCTTTCATTCAAGGAAGCGCTAATAATTACAATAAAACACTAGGCTAAACCAAAAATCAAAATGCGTTGAAAGTTCCGATGGAATTCTGAGACCGAGTAGGTCGGTCGTTTTCGCACGTGGAATATATTAAAGCGTGCTTCGAAATCGCCACTCGAGCCGCTGGCTCCAATATCGTACCACAAAAACTGGATCTTCTCAAACTTTGATGTTTCTCAATAATATGAGAACGTTTTTGTATACATCAATTAAATCTGATACGATACCTGGACACTTTCCTGGTCCGTACAGCAATAAAACTTGATGCATTTGCACCATCTGGTATGAAGAACAAAGATGCATGTCCTTATAATTTCTGCCGCACGTAGAACATTTTCACGTTTACAAACACAAGCCGTCTCTTGCCTCGCAAGAAACTTCCGGATCATTCCGTTTTCGGCAGGCCTTCCGAGCCTGTTGATATCGAACTTCCTCGGCCTGATGAAGTTCTACGGAAATCATGAAGTTGGGGGATTTTGCGAGGTCCTTCTGCTGTGCTTTTTTGCAACAAATAAGATGAGATATGTTGTCTTACAGGAGTACTACATAATTTAGAAGAAATATCTCCATAACCGGTCCTTTAGCCAAGCACCTAAAGAACTGATCATAAAATCTTCAATGAACGTTGCAATAAGCCGTGCTCCGGTGGTGATTGTTTTGTTGTCGCATTTGACCGGAGGTTCGCGGGATCGTAAATTGCAACAGTGCATTCATTGGGCGCTTTTTTGAAAAAGCATTTATAGGCAGCAACGTCAGGAAAGTTATTTAGATACCTTGAAAACCTCTTTAGCTCGAACTCGCATTGAACTATGTCAAGTGGTTCATGCTTAGACTTCGCTCACGGCGCGAGAAACATGGACAACTCGGTAATTAATATATATCAACATTTCTGACCCTTCAAGAGCGCACTGTCTTTTTTCCCACCTAGTAAAACGATTTTGTTTTTTGCACTGAACAGTGGAACTCTTAGTTCGCATGAATGCTGCGCCGTCACATTGTCTCACTTGTTGCTCGTAGACCCAATTCAATGTATGGAACTTGTTGAATTCACGCCAACAAAAATGCCGCCACGCAAAAATGTCACTGAAGAGAGCACGGACAGGTCAGCTTCCGTCATCCGATAAAAACTTAACTTGATCACATTTCTGGTTTTCGCTTTTCGTTTATTGTGATCGCGTATCCCGCAGTAGCCTGAAGACAAGAAATTTACACCCACTGACAGCTTAACAAACGACAGGTATGGCGCCTTATATTCTCGTTTCTTTTTCTTGATATATTATGAAGATTTTAGCACATAATGCGTCAATATCATTGCCTAAAAGGCGATAATTCTATTATCTAGGCTCGCGACGCCCGGGCTCTTTCAATCTTCTAAGCCGTTAGTGATTTTGTTTTTTCCGCAGTAGAGTGATTATAAACTTACTACACTCTTAGTACGAATTTACTTCATCTCGAGAGAGTGGTTGGATGCCCAAACGCAGATGTCTTAAAATGCTCCTTTATAAATTTTTCTTCAAGGGAGCATTTGTGCAAACAAGGTACCATCCCGCGAATGTGATTTTTATAGAGTTGCACATAAGAACCGAGATAGAATAAACCTTTGTGACTTCTTTTTTTGTGTGTGCACAACATGGAGCTCGAGCTCACGTCGTTTTGCAGCACAGATACTAGTAGACTTTTATATTCCCGCGGAAAACGCTTCGAATAATATCTTAATTTAAAAAAAAAGTATCCTGGCTATTCTCGCTTGTTAAGCCACTTTCCAGTACCAACTAGCCCAGCATTCTGCACTGAGAAGCCACAAGCGAAAAATTCACCCCCTTGTTTAAGCCATGGATGAGTCCGTGCAAACCAAACATCTATTGTTTGTTTGTTTTTTGTTTGTTTTCTGAGACGGAGTAGAAAAAAGATGTTCAAAACTCACCAGTAGCAGAAGTGCCACGCTCGAAATCACGATGAACGCGAACGGATGACTCATCTTGGCGCTCGAATCTCTTCCAGACGACAGTGAGAAGTTCCAAAGCCTCTTGTCAAATTCCGCGAACGGAAATCAAAACTTTGTCCCGGTTTTTTTATGCACTTGGCTTCCGAGAACAAAAAAAGCCTTCACCACTTGTTTCGCTGAGCCCTGGCAAGTCAATACAGTCAACGAGTCAGCCTTTTCGGCTCGTCTCGCCACCAGATCACGGCGCTCTCTTCCAAGTTGTCACAGAAGATACCACGAGCACAGAGCAACAGAGCGTTTTTTTATTTTGAGTTTCAGAGTTCGGAACGAGAAACGTTGCGTGTTTTCGAAATTCGGACAGGAGTAAACTCCAACCGTCCCGTCGCGGGAACGGGGACCCCAATATATAGCCTGGAACGGTGAAGGTATTGATCACGGCTGACGTCACGAGAGCGGCGGCAGCTCCCATTGGTCCGCTCTCATGGGTGGGAGTGGAAACAGCGCTCCCATGACACCCCTTTCCTTTTTTTCTTCTTACTCCCCTCCCCTCCTCCTCCCACTCAGCAGCTGTGACAGTGTGATGGCAGAGACCATTAATTCGTTGCTGGCATTTTCGACGTCATGAAGAAGTCACGTGACTCTGGTGAAAGTGTCCGGCGCTTCTAGAACACATCGTGGGCGTGCATTTTGAGGCTGCCGTTTAAGCTTTGAGCAAACTTGGAAGCCTAGGTTTGGAATTATTTTACCGCAGCTCGGTGAATAGCATGACTCTTCTTCGGGTGGAACATAAACTTAGGTGAACCTCAGTTTATCGTGTGACAATAGACAAAAAAGAAATTTTTTGTCACAAAGTGTCACCCGAAAATTCGAAGACATTTACGTTATCGCGTCTCGTGTATTACGGCGACCACAGCTCGCACCTCATGCAATTCGGTGTCATTTTGATGTTGTTTCTGAGCCGCCTCCTCGGCACGATTCTGAGAATTTTCACATCATTTTTGCTTCTGCTTTTGATTTCTCTCCCGTTCCTCATCCGCACTCTGTATACTATGAGCCTCCTCAGCGCGCCGTAATTGACAGTCACGTAAATCGGGGCCATCTGCGAACTTTCTGAAATCTAGCCATACGGCGAGTAAGTTCGTCTGCTCGGGTGGTCGTGCGCAGGCGCCGGCACAACGGAGTGTCGACTCGATAGTGTCTTGTAGGCAAGGCCCGCTGCATGACGTCATCATTAGTGGATCCCCGCCCCGCCCCAAGGGATAAACACGTCGATGCGAAGCAGCAGACGCGTGCGTCCTTGCGTCGCCGTTTGCTAGCGTCGGACTCGTTGTGAGACGCTGCGAGATGTTCTGGCGCCCATGTTGACGCCTGTTACGCCTCCTGCGTTGCCCAGGGGGCGCTGCGAAAAAGTGATTGGCGAGAACTTGTTTTGGCTAGTAGAAACTTGAGCGTCTCAAACTGTCACACTCTAGGAATGTGCCTACTCCGGTACGGAACGCGATTACGAGGAAAGCACGATAGCTGCGTATTAATAAAATGACAAAATCTCCAGTTTATGCAGAAACGACAATATTGAGAGCCTGAAAATCGCAATGTGGTTAACGGTATTCGGAACGTTCGAAACAACTAAAAGTTCAATCCACCTCATCCGTTTGACATATAAAAAAACTAAAAAAAGTACATTTTGTGGTTAAAGAGAAAAAATATTTTTTTAAAGTTGAGCCTCTCCCACCATGCCTCCAGGCACCCGACTCGTTTGCAACGCAGGCCGGCGTTCGCCAGCGAGACGTCAACGGTGTGAGACGCCGCCTCAAGGTCTTCAGCGCTTTCCTCAAAACACGTTTTGTTCAGGTGGAGTGGACATTATCCTAACTTTTATTCATCGCTATCCTCTTTAAGTTACGTAGAGATTCTGGCGTCTTAATTTCACTCTACTGCCCGGGTGACAGCCGACGAGCGCAGTATGCATTTCCAAACACGGGAAGCAGACGATGCAGGCCTGAGTTCGTTGGCAATTACCTGGACAGAAGTAGAGTAAAATTAAGACGCACTGATCTCTATGTTTATTTGCTGGATCGCGTTTGACCAGCTCCGCCTATGGACGGAAATGCAGCCACGGTCGACCATCTTTTTGGTAGAGTTATATCATCTCTAGCCATCATAGTAATATGGCAGACAGCGCAATGGCGGCAGGCTGCCATAAAATCGCCGTAGATCTAGTACACTGTACCGTGGGTGACATTTCGTGCTTGATTGAAGTTGTTCGATGAAGCAGATCCTTGAAACCCGGCGTGAACAGTAGCTTCATCTTTGAGGACCCGGCGAAAGTTCTACGAAAGCGCAGCACCGGGGGAAAACAGCGCAGCTCGCATCGAAAGCAGACTCCGTACCGGCATCTGCTTTCGATGCTTCTTTCGATGCGACTTTCGATGCGTGCTATGCTGCTTTTCCCCGGTGCTGTAGCTTTCGTCGAACTTTCGCCGGGTCCTCAAAGATCAGGCTACCGTTCACGCAGGGTTTCAGAAATATGTTTTGTCAAACATTTTAAACCAAGCACGAATTATCACCCCTACTATTTTGATGGCAGCCTGCCAAAACAACTCCACGACGCTGTCTCCCATGGATGTATGATAGTGGCTGCAGCAGCTGTACCTTGGATAGAGGTAATATAACTCTACCAGAAAGATGGCCGCCAGAGGCCGCATTCGCAGAGCGGGCAAACTCGATCCAGCAATTGTCATTGAGATCAGTGTTAAGACGCCTGAATCACTACGTAACGTAAAGGGGATACAGATGCTTGCAAGTCAGGATAATGTCCACTTTAACTGAATAAGACGCGTTTACAGGAGAGCGTCGAAGACCTTGTGTCGGCGTCTCACGACGTTGACGCCTCGCTGTAGTACGCCGGCCTGCGTCGCCTACGAGGCGGGCGCCTGGAGGCATGGTTGGAGAAGTTCATCTTCAAAAAAATAACCTTTCTCGGAAACAACAAAAAGTACTTTTCTAAATTTTTTCGTAAGTTAAACGCATGACGTTGGTTGAACCTTTGACGATCTCTCAAAGTTCCAGGCACCGCTGCCAGCATTGTTTTTTCTGGCTCCCAATATGGCCGTTTCTGCATAAACTGAGATAGTTTTATTTAATTAAAACGCAACCAAACGAGACTTTAGAAATTTAACAATGAAATTCAATTATCAGTCCTATGAGAGCAAACTAAAAAAATATTGAAGCTTACACACACCCAAACTCAATTTGACTATACAAAAAAAAATAGATCTCATAAAGTCTGTTTTTCTGGAGGTCCTATTTGGACCGAAAATGGCGTCTTTCAATGTTTGTATGTTAGTGTATGATAGGGCATATTATTACGTAATTAGGCGCCCACCTAAATTGGTTTAATATGCAACCGCTTTTTATGTTTTCTTTAGCTAAGTGGGTTTTATGCAGATTCCAGAAATTTAAAACATTATATCAGCACAAACAAAATATTTTTTTCACGAACGTTTTTTTTTGCGAGGCATTTTTGTTTGAATTAAGTTTTCCGTACAGATGCAAGATATGAAAAACATTGCCGCGTCTCCTTCGGCATGAAATGATCCGTACCTAGCGGTGGTGGCATGAACCTGACACTTTCGATTGTCTGGCGGCGTTGAATCTAGCCGATTTCCGACGTCCAAACGTGTTTCCGGTATTCAACGTACCGCACAGAAAAAAAACAAAAGATCAGCCGACGTGCTATCCACTAGTAATGACGTTTGTTGGTTTGTTTGTTGTTGTTAACGTTGTTTTTGTTGTTGCTGTTTTTTTGTTTTTTTTTCTTGGGGGGGGGGGGCGGAGGTGCACGCTTTGTTTTTAGGTGGTATTGCTAGAGCTATATACCTTTTTCCATAACCTCATACCAGCGCGAGACTGGTGAACCCCTGACCCATTATATTTCTGAAATGCCCGGTGACACAGTGCGTACAACAACAAGATATCTGCTCAGAGAACCAGAAATATAGGTTGTAACTGCCTAGAGCTGTACTGGTTGAATTCACATGCTTCTGAAGGTTTCCAGCTAAACGTAGAGGGAAAAGCAATGGAGGGGATCCCCTCTTGTCGTTGTTTTCACCTCTTTGACCCGCAGGTTCTTTGTCATTCTGTGGAACCAACAAGGGCAAGGCTGCTGTCCCGGAGCATCAGGAGGGTATACAACCCCCGAGAGTAGGGGCGAAAAGGCTTAGAGACGGACGTTGTGCATGAGTTAGTTCCTACTGTTCATTTTCAACGCGATTGCGTTTAGGAGCTCGTGTCGCAGAAAATCCGGCGTCGGAGTCGGCTTTGGTGGGACCGGAAAATCCCAGCATGCACCTTGTGACGCCACGAGACTTAAAGGTTTTCGCTAAATTTGGTGGGAAATGTTTGGTTAGGTTAGGTAACAGTTTCCGCGAAATTTTGCGGGTCAATATGGCCATGACGTCACAGCCGCGTGTGACGTCACGAGCGACGTCACGCCTGTGACGTCACGCAACATGACCTTGCGGGAATTTCACACAACCCACAACCCTCACGTGTGGCGTCACGTAACAAGTGACGCTACCGGCTAGATCACGCACGCACATTTGCACGCCTTGGCGTCACGTGCAAATGTTTGCGTGCAAATGGTGCGTGTTTTAATGAGACAGCGATGTCGAACGAGGCCCGATAACGGTATCGCGTTCCACTCGAAAAGGCGAAGCTTAAGTGTCCCCCATGTTGTTATCGTAGTAAAATTTAAAAAAAAAATCTATTACTGCGTCGTCGACGGGTGCACAAATAATTTTAATAAGCGTAAGAACAATCGCGAAAACTGTGCGATGAGCACAAGAAGCCGCAGTACAAGTACGGTGCTGTAGCATGAGTTTGGCTTTAATGTTTTTGAGCTTCACATGTTCCCGAAGCACCCTTATTCATTAAGTGAGTCGATTGCGGGTGTGAATCCCGAGGGCTTTGTATCAAATTTATCGTCACGTTTATGCTCATGACTAATTCGTCTAAGGCACCCGGACCCATTCCAACCTGGAGCAGGTGTTCCAATTAGGTTATCACAGTAACGTGTGTAATCCATTGCATGGGCAAGGTGGCAGAACCCCATCAACGATGATAAGCACGCATCGTCCTTGCTATACGTCCTTGTCCAGCGCCATCTTTTACAAGATGGCGCTGGACAAGGACGTGTGTGCCGATTGCTCCAAGAAAATTTTCGGTAGGCAGCATTTCCTTGAATGTTGTGGTGATTGTGGCCAGCGGTTTCATTGCAAATGTATAAATGTAACCGCAGACGAATACGACCTGCTCATGGCTAGCGGGCGAAGTAAATACAAATGCAAGTCTTGCACCCGACGGCGAAATTCGATAACCGAAACGCCCCCCTCTTCGGAAGAAGCCGACGGAGCCAATGAAACATCGAGGGTTTTCGACGCTGAGAATGAAAACAAGCTTATCAGCATTATGGAACTGCTACTCGCAAAAGTGGACACGCTAACAGCGACGGTGTCATCTCACGGGCAAGTGATTGCTGTGCTACGTGAACAAAACGAAGAACTTCGAGCCGATGCGAGCAAAGCGCTAGACGCCGTAAACCAACTGAGAGCTGTGATTGAAAAAACCTCCCACGAGCCTCAAGGAAAACAGCAGTCTACTTTCGCCAGCGTTGTGCAGGAACCTTCAAGAGTGGGTAGGTCAACCAGCGCCGTCCAACAGATTGAATCGTCACGAAACGGTGCGAGGACAGCTGTGAACCTCAAAGCTACGACATCCCACGTCAAGAAAAATCAGCGGAGCGATACCAACCAAGCGACGACAGATGAACCCGACGACGGTTTCACAGTCGTTACACGGAAGAAAAGTACAATGAGAGCTGGCAAATGCAAGTCTTCGGTCATTACGAGCGCTCTTCGCCCCCGAAAGTCTTTGTTCGTGACTCGCCTTCACCCGGACACAACATCGGAAAGTGTTTGTGAACTCCTGGTTTCAGCTATGAAGGCAACCTGTTTTGAGTGCACCAGGCTACGAAGTAAGTTCGACACGTATACATCTTTCCACATTGCGGTAGACGATGATAAGCTGGACGTCGTCAGCGACCCCGAGTTGTGGCCCGAGGGCTGTCTTTTTCGACCTTTCTACGGTCCACTAAGGGACAGTATGCGTTTTGGTCAAATGAATAATCAACCCGACAATGGCGATGAATAGTGCACGCAACTTATCACTGTACTACCAAAATGTCCATAGCATACGTGGAAAGGCTGCGATATTCATGGAGAATTGCCTTGCTTCAGAGTATGACGTATACTGTATTACTGAGACGTGGCTGCGGGAGGATATTTCCAGTGCCGAATATTTTCCATCCCAGTGCGTAGTTTACCGTGGTGACAGAGATTACAAAAGTTGCAACCAAATTCTCGGGGAGGCGTGCTGATAGCGATCCAAAGCGATTTGAAATCTTTTCGCAGACCAGATTTAGAAAATTACCAAGAGTCCGTGTGGATCGAAATTAATATTAACGGACACCCCAATATTCTCTTGGGAAATTATTATTTTCCTCCGCAATGTGACTATACCACTTTTAGTTCAAGTATCAACCATGCTTTAAACATGATAGACTTCACAAAGTACCGTGTTTATATTACTGGCGATTTTAACCTGCCTGATATGAACTGGAACACAGGTATCGTAAACTCAAGTAACTCGGAGGTGCGCCGGAAAGCAAACGATCTGTCCCAACTAGTAAACTATTTCGAACTATTACAGAAAAATAGTTTTGTGAACTGCAAAGGCAATTTGTTAGACCTGTTTATTACAAATGACAATGAGTGCAAACTCCAAGAAGCTAGCGTCCCACTGGTTCCGATAGACACCTGGCATGTTCCTTTTGAAGTAAATTGGACGATGTCTTACAACTGTGGTCCAGCGTGTCCGCGACCGTCTTCTTTTTCCTACTCAAAGGGAAATTACCTCGGATTTTACGAATATCTTGCAAATGTAGACTGGTCAGTTATAGCGGCATGTAAAGATGTAGACTCGCAAGTATCATTACTTACAGACATAGTGACAACAGCAATGAAAATGTTTATTCCGGTTTTCAAATATGGCGTCACTAATCACTATCCGCACTGGTTTTCACACGAACTGAAACGCGCCATGAGGAAAAAACTACGCTATCATAGGCGATACAAAAATACAAATAATCCGTTCTGGTACGAGCAGTTTAAATCAGAGCTCAAGGTGACGAAACGCCTATATCGTCGCGACCACGAAAACCATACTCAAAACGTTGAATCGGGCCTAAAGAAAAACCCGCAAAGCTTCTGGAAATACACAAGAAATTTCTCGAACAAAAATAAAACGAAACAAGCTATAACACTTTCTTGTGGGTCGGAACATGTCAACAATCCGAGCGATATCTGTGAAGTTTTTGCACATTTCTGCTCCTCCGTTTTTTTAGATGCGGAGCATCTCTTGCTCGGGCCTATGTCCCGCGGCCTTGGCGTCGTAGTCCGCACTCGCACTACGCACGCGCAACTCTCCTCCTTCCCTCTCTCCAACAGCTGCGCGTTACTCTCTCCGCTCGCTCTCTCTACCAGCTGCGTGCACTGCGCGTGCGTTCGCTTCTCCTCACACCGCGCACGCACGCGCAACTCTCCTCCTCTAGTCTCCTCTCCTTCAAGTGTGAAAAAAAATAAACGGCGAGCGTTCCAAGTTTCTCTGCCGCGAGCCGCAACGAAGGCTAGCGTAGGGCAGAGCCGAATATGTAGAGAGTTTGGCCATTCGTTGGGAAGTATAGGAGACAAATGAGGAGGCGCCATTGGCCGAAAGCGGGCTGGGCGTGTTCAAGGGCGTCTTCAGAAATTCGAATGTGACCAATCAGAAGCCGGAAATAATACCCTGGCGGTGGTCGCAAAAAACAAACCTGATAACTGCATTGGAGTAACTCTCGATGACTGAAAATATGGTACACGTGACGTTTCAATCACGCTCATCCAAAATGATAATGGAAGAGTGCGACTAGCGGAACGATCGACATAATCCGTACGCCCAGCGCCGAGGGCCGGTAATCTGCCGTCCGAGCGGTCACACTCTGTCCGAGCAAAACAGAGTTGAGCGGTGCATTCGTTTCTTACATCTTTCTGCATGATCATGATCAAAACAACACGTGCACCCTATTTTCAACCACAAAGAGTTACTATACTTCACTCTTACGCGCTTATTAAAACCATTTACGAACATAGACCTTTGATCAGAACTGTTTCTCGCTACCACCGCTAGGGGATTCTTTTCGGCTTCTGGTTGGTCAAGAGAGCATGCCAAGCCCTCTTTCCGAGTCTGCCGCACGCCCTGGCTCTGCCCGCGCCTCCCATTGACCAAACTCTCTACATATACGGCTCTGGCGTAGGGGTAACGCTAGGGCAGTCGGTGGCGCCATCTCTCGACGTCAGCACGCAACTGACTCTTTCCTCGGAAACAACATGATGCTCCGCATCACCCCATGGTTCCCCTCGGGAAGATGGTGTAATTTTAATTCCGCAGCAAGGACGTCTCAGACGAGCACAATGCGTGATCACGAAAACGAGTACTTATTAATTTCCTCGCTTAGCAATGACGACGTTTTGTCAGCGATTCGGGCGTTATCGCCAAAAAGATCGGCTGGAGCCGACGGAATTCCTTCTTTTTATACTGGAAGGCTGCGGCGATATTTTGGCTCCGGTTATAACCTTGATTTTTATTTGGTCTTTGAAAGACAGGGTATTTCCAACTTCTTGGAAGCTTTCACTTGTTGTGCTAATTTTAAAAAGTGGGTCACCTCTGTCTGTCGGTAACTATCGTCCGATCCCATTGCTATGTTCTTTTGCTAAGGTATTCAAAAAAGCCATGCACTGTCGTCTTATGCAGTTTTTTGTCTCGGCGCATAAGCATACAACAACATGGCTTTATGCCCAATCAATCTGTAGAAACGAATTCGGCCGCATTCACCGATTTTGTGGGTTCCAAGCTCGGGTCGAAACAACAAGTTGATGCCATCTACTTTGATTTTAAAAAGGCATCTGACCTGGTAAATTATTCCTTGCTGGTAGAGAAACTTGCAGTCTATGGTCTCTCTATTCCACTTTGCGACTGATTTAAAAGTTATCTATCTGATCAATGGAACTTGGTTACTTACGGTGGTGTAAAGTCAACTGCGTACTCTTCAACAACGGGCGTCCTGCAGGTTTCAAATTTATAACATTTGCTTTTCAACATATTCGTGAACTACATCAGCGCGTGAATTAGTCATTCAGACATTTTACAAATCGCCGACGATGTTAAGCTTTTCGAGCTATTACTGATATTTCTGATTGCGACAAGCTGCAACAAGATATTGCGGCAATGGCGGGCTGGTGCAAACAAAACAGTCTAGTACTCAACCCGATTAAAACAAAACTGACATCTTTTTCAAGAAAGCATTCCCATATTACTTTTGATTATACCTTGGAAAAATGCTTGGTTGAGGCCGTTTTAGTGGTGCGAGATTTGGGCGTATTCTTACATAGAGAACTGAAGTTCTCTGAACATGTGGCATTTTTAACCAATGCATGTTACCGCACCTTGGGAGAAATCACGAGAATGACACGCAACTTTAAGACTTATTCTTGCTTTTTATACCTTTATCAGTCGCTCATCTTATCTAAGTTAGACTTCGCTAGCATTATATAAAATTGTTTAAACAAGACAAACGCAACGGAACTGGAAAATGTACAGAAAACGTTTGTTCGAGTTCTCTATGATCGTTATTTTAACAGGCAGATTTACTTCAGCCATGAGCGCCTATTAAATATTTTACATCTTCACTACCTGTCCACAAGGAGGCAGACACGGGATTTGGTGTTTCTACACAAATGTCTTCACGGTTTTATTGATTGTCCGAACTAACCTCTTCTGTTTTTATTGCCGTGCCAAGCAGGGCGCTTCGCTCTCATCGTGTATTCGGCTGCTCTGAGCCGAAGACCATGCGGCCCCTGGAACGTATTCAGTACGCTTTTAACATGTGGAATGCAGTAAACACGCCGAAGGCAGATATTTTTGAGCGTGAAAATTTTAGCATGCGAGCACTGACCAGGCGTTTTGTGATGGAATGTTTCCTTTGTTGGTACTTTTGTAACAATATAGCTAGGGAGACAACCTTCTACACATCAGTTTTGCAATGCCGGAGATCACTTTTTTTGTTATTACGTATTTAAACTTTAACTAGGCATGTTTTTGCATCAGTGCTGTTATGAAACATGTAAACATTTTTTTTCTAGGCATGTTTTTTGTAATATGTATTTTTATGTTTTGTGTTCTTGCATGTACACACTTTGGTGCACCCTCTTGTAGGTTCTCTTGTAGGTAAATAAATAAATAAATAAATACAGATCATGGGCTGTGTTATCTGAGCGCACGCGGCGGACGGCAAACCCTGCTTCGCTGCATCTGAATCGCTTTCGGCCATCGCCCTCCAGAATGATTCTGCTGAACAGCTGATCACGCATCAAGTGATCAAGAGAAGTCTTTTCCTCGACGCCCTGCAGCGCCACTTGATTATGGTGACGTCTTATCCGGATCAAGCGGCCACTGAAGGCGGCACATCGTCCTGCTTTGTCAGTGGACAAGGTGGCAGTGCCCCGTCACCGATGCTAAGCACGCTCGTCTTCTTTGCTATACAGGGTGGTCCTGCGTATCCAGCTTAGAATTATCGTAGCAATGATCCGTTCCTTGTGCCACTCTCTTGCCCAGAGATGTAAACGGTTGTTGATGAAATGTGTGTATACTTTCGTAAACCTATCAGAACTTTATAGTGATGTTGAATCGAACCCTTGCCCATTTGATAGAGACCTAATTTTACAGCTTATTACAGGTCAGAAAGAGATTGCACAAAGTATACAGGAGGTTAAGGTTGCTCAAACAATCATAGAACAGAAAAGGTCGCCGTTTGAAAGTCGTCTAGAAACATTCCAATCATCTCTGGGAACATTTAAAGAGTTAAAAGTAAATATAGACATGTGCGAGGAACATGCTTCTCAATCGGAAAAGCATGTTCTCCTTTTTAGCAAGGTAAAATAGGCGACCTAGAAAACCGAGGCCGTACAAACAACCACATTGTTCATGGCTTGGAAGAACTGCCAGGCGAATCTGCACATAGCCTGCGCGACCAAATGATTAATGGCGTCTTTCGAGATAGGCACGGAATTTCGAAAGCACGGGTTGACCATTGCCATAGATTGGTAAGAAAGTTTGCCGATAAGACCCTGCCTGTCATCTTGAAACTTATCGAATACCTAAAAACGTTATTTTTATTGAAAAACTGCCAAAACAGAAGGGTTCAAAAATATTTGTGACAGAGGACTTTTCGCGTATGGTTCGGGGAATTCGTACGCATCTTTGGGACAGTGCGGCTGTAAGCAGAGCGAATAATGAAGCAGAGCAAATAATGAAAAAGTTGAAACTGATCTACGATAAGGCAATAGTAAACAGAAAGGTGTATACATGGGATGTCTCAACTGGCTAGAAGGGTTGAATAACAGAATGCAATATACATGTGACATCGTGACCCTTGGGCAAAGATTCTTAAAACTCTAAATATCACTTGTCGGAGTGTAGCAAATAAGGTGCTAGAACTTTAGCATCTAATTTCACTATATTGTCCAAAAAGTCTAGTTTTAGCTGAAACGTGGTTAAATGACAATATATTTGACAGTGAATTCATCCCGCCGAAGTATAACGTTCTTCGTAAAGAGAGAGATTCAAGAGGAGGGGGCGTTGCAGTCCTCTATGACGAAGATATTAAGCTTGTGAGAATGGAAGATATTCCTGATGTGGAGGCAATTTTTCGTAAAGCGTATTTTCATAACAATTTGTATATCTTTTGGGGCGATGTATAGACCTCCGAATTCACCATTCTCGGTCCTAGAGAACATTATTTATTACTTAACAAAGCATCTTCAGTCGAACACAAAAGTAATTTTTTGTGCGAAGATTTTAACTTGCCCAATATTGATTGGCTTAATTTTTTCGGCTGGTGCTGTGCACTGTGTGCACAACCATGAACTTCTGGACATTCCTTTACTTTTGATTTTTACCGAGTCATAAATGAGTTTACTAGAGTAAAATGTGACTCCGAATCAATTTTAAATCTTGTTTTTCTGAATGGCGAAGTTCAAAATAATTTCGAGTATGAAGTTGTTGATGGTATTGCAGACAATGAGCCGTGCTTTTTTCCTTATTTAACCTAAATATGCTAACAGAAATGAAGGAGTCTATTATGTTGGATTTCGCACAAGCGGATGATGTTTCCATTCTTGACTTGTCAGGATCTTGAGCTTGATAAATTTCATAACTTTTATCTGATGGTTGTAATACCAATTCAATGTGGTTTTAGTTTACAAAAACCTTGTTGAAAACTCTATATCACGCTTTGTTCTTAGTAAAACTATGAAGACTGACCTTCAAAATCCTTGGATATCACGTGACTCGATACACTTGAAGCATCAAATTAATAGAGCAAGGAAATCGTATCGAAATAATGTTTTCTCTGCAATAAAGAGCGAAATATTGAGGTTGTCGGATAAATTAAAAATACAGCATATCCACGTGGTGAATGATGATGAGTGGGCGAAGCTCCGGAGTGAATCGTCGGTAAACCAGCGATTCTTCCGTTAATTCGCCCACTCATCGCCATGTAAAGACGTGAGAAACACTGTGTGTGTGTATACAAACCACAATCTATCACACACACCACAGCTATGGCCGAACGAAACGTCTAGAAAGTCTCGCTTAAACCGCGCGTCGGCACCTTCGGGCTGAGCTCGCCTGATGCGTTTTGCAGACGCCTCACGAGCTCTCGCTGCATCGGGGTCTGCCTGCCGATACGCGCGCTTTCTTGCCGCTTCCTGTTCCCTGACGTTCTGCAGATCCTCTTGGCGCCGCTGCCGTGCCGCTTCGGCTTCCCGCTCTCGTACGGCCGGATCTTGGCGACGCTGCCGTGCCGCTTCGGCTTCCCACTCTCGTACGGCCGGATCTTGGCGGCGTCGCCGAGCAGACTGACGACGCGATTCGGCTTCCCGCTCTCGCACGGCCGGATCTTGGCGGCGTCGACGCGCAGCCTGACGACATGCTTCGGCCTTCGCTCTCGCACGGCTGGATTCTGTCTGCGAGCGCGCGCTGCCGCCGCCTGCGCGCTCTCCGCTCCGCAGCCTCCTGTCTACTCGCCTCCATCCAGCTGAACCACGAGCAGCTGCCAGCGAGCGAGTGGCTTTAAGCGCTTACCTGTCGTCTTCGGCATAACGTCAACCGGAACACGCCGTATCTCTTTGAGCGCATTCATAAACTGAACCTCGAAGCGGCCATGGCACCGACAAAAGAGAGGACGAGACTCAGCGCCTCAAGGAGCTTCAGCCCCTAAACTCAAATGTATTCAGACAAGTACAAGTATTACAATGAATGCTACACTTAGTCAATTTGTTAGAACTTCTCCGGAGACGTTTTGGAGACCCATTAAGCCGTCCTGTCCTACCACTAATACGTTTATTTCTGAAGCGATTCGTTATGAGTGATAATACTGCAATTGCAAATTCGTTTAATAAACATTTTATATCTGTCTTTACATATGATAATGGCAAAGTGCCAGCTCTTTAATGCCTAAAACCTGCCTCGTTTTTGAGGTCTAGTTTTGAGCGAGAGTGGGATTTAGAATATGTTACTGAATCTAAACGAAAAGAAGTCTACGGGACCTGATCGCTTGCCTAATACATTTGTTTTGCGGTACGCAGAATGGGTATCTAAGCTTTTTATTTCGTGTTTATAAAAAAAGCTTTCTATGAAGGCTATCTCCTGAGAACTGAAAAAAAGGCCGTTACATAAATCTGGAAATCAGCATTTCGTCGTCAACAATACACCAATTTCGCTTAATCGTACGTCCTGCAAGCTACTTGAACATATTATTCATACCCCTATTTTAGAGTCTCTTGAAGAGAATACAATTCTAAACCAAAGGCAACACGGTTTCAGGCGTGGTAATTCCGCAATCACACAGTTAGTAGAAATGACAGATGATTTTACGTCATCCATAAATAAAGGCGGCCAGATTGACGTTATTTGTTTAGATTTTGCGAAGGCCTTTGACAAGGTCTCGCATAGCAAGCTAGCTACCAAATTACACGAAATCTTAAAGAATGATCAACCAGTGTATTGTATTGTCGGCGTACTTTTCTAATAGACAACAATACGTAGGATTTTAACAAGGCTGCTTTGGATAGGGTGGCTGTTGACTCGGGGTTCCCCAATGATCAGTTCTGGGGACTCTTTTTGTTTTAGTTATTTATTAATGACATTGTGAACAATATTTCTGTAAACCTGAGGTTGTATGCTGACGATTGTGTAGTTCATTACGAGGTGAATGGTCCGAGTGATCAGTATAAGTTAAATAAAGATCTAGGCTCGATTGATATATGGTGTAGCCCTTGGCAGATGAGGATAAATTAGGAAAAAAGTGTAATGTCTGTTACTCACAAAAAGCCCCTCCAATTCAAATCTAACATGGGAAGCCACAACCTGGTTGATGTTTCAGAATACAAATGTGTGGGATTTGGATTCCCAACCACCTCAGCTGGAATAAGCATATTGTTAACATTACTTGGAATGCTCTTTTTAAGCTCTTCTTTCTTAAAAGAACTCTGAAAGACTCCGCCTACGAAACGAAATTACTAGCTTATAAAACTATTATTCAGTCTATATTGGAATATGGTAACGTCATCTGGACCCATTTCCCAAGTTAACCTTGGCGAAACTAGACAGAATTGAAAACAAAGGCTGCTAGGTTTGTATTTAATACCTATGGAGGACATGGAGTACACAGTCGTGTCCAAAGAGCTGGCCTTCAGTCAGTCAAAGAAAGAAATCGGGTGTGCAGATTGACATTTTTATATCAGATTATCCATGGGCATTTTAAACTTTATATGCATGACTACATAACGACTTTCACAAGGCTATTCTACAAGACAAAGAGATAGTTTATCCATAGTTCTATTTATGCCTCGTAATAATTGTTTCAAATTTTTGTTTCTTCATGGTACTGTGGCGGAGTGAAATGGGCTTCCTCGAAAAGACAGTGGAATTGGTGTCTTTTGATTTGTTTGTCGCGAGTTAAGTATAATTTATTGTGTTTTGCTACTGAGTGGTGGAGGATGTGAGTGCCTGTATAATTGACATTGTGTATTATGTTTCATTATGTTTGTATCTTACCTGCTATGATATCCCTATGAGATTAGCAGTATTTCTAAATAAAAATAAATAAAATTTGAAGGGTATGAAAACTTCTAGCTCTAGCCGCCACTCAAAATGCTGCTATCAAATGCCGAGAGCTTGCCTACGAAGACTACATTAAACTGGTCATATATTTCTTCGGCTCATATATTCCTTCGTTGTGGAAACTCAATAAAAACACTCCACCGGCTTTGTCCTCATTTTTTCGGGGGGATCGGTGGTCGAGTGCGAGCTGAACGGCCACGTTAAAAACGGGCACCTTCAAGGAAATCTCAAGGGCTAAGCCTAGCCGGGAATACTCTGAACTCAGTAACAATTCTATTAGTACCCCTTCTGCATCAAATACCACGGATTACAATATTATTCTGCCTCCTCTACCGAACAGTAAGCTACTGGACGACTCAATGATTCGCCATTAAGATCCATCGGCCACGCCATACCGCACTGACGATTTCGGTATCACGTTAAAGAAGATTATCAGCCTAAACGAACTCTCGTCCCTGGGAGCCTTCCAATACAACCACGTATGGCTGCTCACAGTGCGTTCTGCAAAGAGTAAAAAAAATTGCTACAACTTCGGCGGATTCAAGTAAAAGAAAAGAAATGCTTGAATATTGACGCAAGTAGAACCGCATTATTCATGAAGGTGGGCTGGATCCCAACAGGCGTCCCAGATGCAAACACTGCCAGCGCTTTTATTGCTTATGTTAAAGTAAGGAGTGTCCTTCGCGACAAATGGCACTACTCCGGCTAGGAAGCGGTAGCGACGACCACAAGAGTAGCATCGATTGAATGAAATGAGGAACTGACTGCGGACAACTTGCCGCACCAGCTCAAGATTCTAGGAACCGCTGTTCTTATCTCCGTGTCGGGCAGAGCTCCACAGCGCCCGCGATGCAAGCAAATAGCCACGTTCGAGTAAAACATATAAAATAGCGCAAAAACCACAAGGAAAAGAAGTATACTGGACAGGCGCTAACTTTCAACTATTTTTATTCAAGAAAAGCAAACATATATATACACACGACAGGCAAAGCAGCACCACGTAAAAATTGATTAATTTTTTGCCCGCTCATTCAAGAACTGAAATTCATTACTATGCCATGTAATATACATGTCGCTGACACATGCCGTCCTACTTTTTTGATAAAGAAAGCCTCCAATAGTTCTCGAGCGACCGTCTCTCGGCTTCTCCCTAGTATCTTTATCTGCTGAATCCTGGAACACAGCGCACGTGTTGCAATGAATAGGCAAAATGCGAGCCATATTTATTTTTTACTGATAATGCGTGGTCCCGTGCTCGGTCATTGATGCACCGCCCCCCGCCCGCCCCCCCCCGGTCTGACCTCATGTGATACCTTTCCACAACTCAGTGCAATCCACGTAAGGGGTGACGTGTTTCTTATCACATGGTGCTTTTGCCTTCTCATCAAAAATGCGGGAGCACAACTCCACCCAACTTCTTTGGGGCAGAGAACACAACGGGAACGCCGTACTTGCTTGTCAACTTTCTTCAGGTTGTGGGCAACCTTGTGGATGTACGGAATAACTTCTGGGCCGGCTTGCTAGAACAGGGTCTTAGCTGAGACTGGGTGAAAGAAAGCACTGCAAAGGTTGAGGCGCGCGAGCGTCTTGAGACGCGGCTTGAGTCCCGCTCAGCTCGTGCACTGGCTTTGACAGTGCTTTCTTTCCCCCGGTCTCAGCAAAGACGCTGTTTCTAGCAAGTCAGCCCTGGTCTTTTTGTTCTCTGCCTCGTCGGGACCTTTCTTTAAACCCCTTCATTTTTAAAGGGCGGTCTCTGGCACAGAAACCAAGACCGAACACGGGAAGCCAGGCAATTCCAGTCTTGAAATCTGGTATTTAAAACTAGCATCGGCCTGGTGGTCACAAGACCTAGCAGTGCAGACGTCTAGGCATCGAAGTCGCAATAGCTCTCTTAACCGTCTTCGAATGCGCTGAATCAAAAGGAAGTAACTCTTTCCGTGCGCGAGGTCGATACATCCAACACACACGTCGCTCGTTGATGCTGATGTAAATACCTAACAAACTGCAAATGATTGTTGACAGGGAGCTCATGAATAAAAAGTAAACATTTCCCATGTTATTCAGAAGCTGACAGAATACTTTGTACTGTATCTAGGTAGCACGTTTGCGTCGTTCGATGACAAGCTGTTTATCCAGCGCAAGGGCATTTGTACTGGGTCATGCGTCACTCCGGTGATTTGTAACATTTTTGTCCGCCGTTGACCGTGAATTGAATTGTGTTTTAGACGCCGACAATGTTCTTAAAGTTTTTACATACGAGGACGATTTTCTTGTACTTTTCAAAACTAACATCTCTGTGACGCACATTGATACAGTACAAAGTATTCTGTCAGCTTTTGAACAACATGGGAAATGTTTACTTTTTACTCATGAGCTCCCTGACAACAATCATTTGCAGTTTTTAGATATTAACATCAGCATCAACGAGCGACGTGTGTGTTGGATGTATCGACCTCGCGCGCGGAAAGAGTTACTTCTTTGATTCAGCTCATTCGAAGACTGTTAAGAGAGCTATTGCAACTTCGTGCCTAGAGTCTGCACTGCTGAAGTCTTGTGACCATCAGGCGGATGCTAGTTTTAAATATCAGATTTCTAAACTGGAATCGGCTGGCTTCCAGTGTTTGGTCTTGGTTTCTGTGGCGGAGACCGCCCTAGAAAAAATGAAGGGGCTGAAAAGAAAGGTCCCAATGAGGCAGAGAACAAAAAGACCAGAAGTTATTTCATACATCAACAAGGTTGCCCACAACCTGAAGAAGGTTACAAGCAAGTACGACGTTCCCGTTGTGTTCTCTGCCCCAAAGAAGTTGTGGTTGTGCTCCCGCATTTCTGATGAGAAGGCAAAAGCACCATGTGATAAGAAACACGTCACCCCTTACTTGGATTGCACAGTGGGTGTGGTCTACAAAATCCCACTGCGTTGTGGAAACGTATACATCGGCCAGACGGGGCGGTGCATCAGTGACCGAGCACGGGAGCACGCATTATCAGTAAAAATTAAATATGGCTCGCATTTGCCTATTCATTGCAACACGTGTGGCTGTGTTCCACGACTTCAGCAGATAAGGATACTAGGGAGAAGCCAAAAAACGGTCGCTCGAGAACTATTGGAGGCTTTCTTCATAAAAAAAAAAAGTGGGACGGCATGTGTCAGCGACACTTCTATTGCACTGCATATTAATGAATTTCAGTTCTTGAATGATCGGGTAAAAAATTAATCAATTTTTACGTGGTGCTGTTTTGCCTGTCGTGTGTATATATATGTTTTGCTTTTCCTGAATAAAACTAGTTGAAAGTTAGCGCCTGTCCTGTATACTTCTTGTCCTTGTCTTTTTTGCGCTATTTTATATGTTTTACTAAGATGAACCAACTAGCCCAGCAACGTACCCTACTACAGACGTTCGAGGTCAGTGCCGCGCTCCTGGTGCTGCGCATGCCGGAAATATGGGCACGATCCGGTAGACTGCATTCCAACCTATGCCAACCTCACAACCGCCTCTCTTGAGCTTCCTACCGAAAACTTCATGGACTCAGAAGAAGCAGCACAACCCGAAGTGTCTCCTGAGGCCAACAGTTACAAGGTAACCAACATCGAAATAGCCATCCATAGTGAAAAGGGCGTAAATAATCCAACAGTGTCAGGCTCTGCAACAAAGAAGGCAGTGAACATGGACGCCATAAATGTCGCATCCAACACACCTCTCCCCATCTACCAAGCTGAAGATCCAGCGAAGTCGAGGAAGAAGAATCTGAAGTGGAGGAATCCGACGAGGAGGACATGCTCAGGCAAAGAAAGAGTGAGAAAGTGCAAAGCACACATGAGATCCTGGCTCTGCATCTCACTGGGAGAAAGTAGAAACAAAAAAGAGAAGAACGAAGCCAGCAAAATGTTTATATCCAACAGATCCTACCACCGAGCAAAACCCCATCCTGCCCGACCATGAGTATCTGAAAAAAGTCAGAGCCCTATTGAAAAAAGACCTTTCAGCCCTGATGCGTTATGGGAACCCTACTAGACCTTCAAGACTTCAGCACTTCAAACTTTAGCCCTGGCGATTTCAAGACTTCGGGACTTCAGACTTCAAGACCTCAGACTTCAGACTCCAGACATTAGCCCTTCGGCCCAGTGGCGTCACGAGGGTCCACCACCCGGGGGCAGTGCCACCGCCCTCCCCCCCCCGCCTCGTGGCCGCCGCGACACCCAGAGCGTAACCGGGGCGGACCGCCCCCCACCCGCGCCCCTTGTGACGCCACTGCTTCGGCCTAACCCCATAGCCACCATACCTTAGAAACGCAGCTTTCCGGAAAGCCGCAGCAAATCAAAATGTATGTAAAGCGTTTACTCAAACCCGCGCACAAGCCGCGGCAGACAAGTGATCAAACCGAATACAAGACAACCAAATTGTTTGCCTCAAAAAAATATATATATATATATATATATTCGCGGTACTCACAATGCCGCTGGGTAAATTCCTTAGACGTAAGGTAGTTCAACTAATAAAACCGAACAGATGATCCGCTCGGAATGGAACTCAACGCCGACCTTGAGGGCCCGAAACACAAAGAGCGCTTCAAGGAATGGGCGCGATGCTACACGGACGAGTTCGTCGACCAAAACGCACGCACAGAGCCGCAGCATGGTGTTGACAGACTTCGGAGCACGTGCAGCGGAGCGCCTTTCCTTTGCACGCTCGGCGACAGCCGAGCCGGCGGCGCCGGCGCTTCGCCGAACACTGTCCTTGGCTGGAGCAGAGAGTGCGCCCGACCGCCTGGAAATCCTGGGCGAATCGAAGGCGGCACTGACCCAGCTCGCCAACCTGGAGCGCGCACCAACGCTCACCGGAGAGTTGGCGAACGCGGCGATCATGTTGCAGCGGCAAGAATGGAGAAATGCCTTCCAGTGGCTGCCGGCCCACTGCGACATTCGAGGGTATGAGGAGGCGGATCGCTTGGCGGCTTCGGCCCAGGGCGCCGATGCTTGTCCGACCTCCAGCGTGGCTGCGTTCTCGGACGCACGACTCCTGGTGAGTAGGGCAATCCGTGTGCACCACCCAGATATCGAAAACAGCCCCATGCCGCCCATACTCCCGAGGAACCTGCCGAGGAAAGTCGCCGCAGGAATGCACAGACTTCACTCGCACAAACGGCGCCTTCACACGAGCTCACCAAGCGTCAAGAGCCAACAGAAACAAAGACTTTCCCGCCGACCTACGACCGTTGCCACCGGCAGCTAATTGACCAATCCGGACGCGGGGATGTCACGGCGACTCTAATTTCAAGGCGCCCTTCGCAGTCGCGCGCTGGTAAAACCAGACTACTTTGCTTTCAGGGCACTCCACATTCCGGATGCTGTGGTCTGCGTGGTCAGAAACCCCCTCTCCCAAAGCTAAGGAGAGATCTTCATAGTGCGGGGTTGAGTCCGGGATTCGCTTCGGCAGCCCCAAGACATGTTTGGAAGCCGCGATCTTATGCCGGCAACTTCTCAATAAATGGCATTTTCAACGCTCCGTTTCTGAAGCAACAATCACGCGCTAATGGGCCTTGAATTCGTAAATATTGAAACGCTGGATACACGCAGATGGTGCTAGGAAATGTAAGCAAAAATAAGCAACACGTATAAGTCCTTCTCCTGTACGTCGCATATGTCATACATTTCGAACCGGCTTGGCTTACTTAGCTGTTGGGCGGGCGGCTGGGCCGCTGGGTAGCCAACTCGCACCGCCGAATTCTTGGGGCGAAATCGTTTGATAAAGCTAGATCGATGGACTTCTATGTGTTCTCAATGGGTGGCAATATGTGGGCATCGTTCGCACTCAATGAGTCTCGATCAAAGCAATATTCGCTTGCGACTGCGTCTACACAATGAACCAATATAAAGAGCGACAAAACATGTTTACGCACTCGTGTCACCGAAGCGGATTGCCGATAAACACAGCACGTTTACGCACTACCATCTTCAGATGAATTCTGCGAGGTCCTCCCGATAATGTCTTGTGGGTTTCACAAACCCTTTAGAACGCCCCTGAAAGGCCACACAGACCTTTTAGAACGACCCTGAAGGAACGCACACCTCTCAGAAAGATATATTGATGGGCCCCACAGACCTACTAGAGGAGCCTGGTGGGCCCATCAGACATTTCAGGATATCCTAAGAGGCCTCTCAGGCCCTTACAGGAAATCCTACTAGGCCTCACAGACATTTTTTTCGATAAGAAGATAACCCCTCCCCTCCCCCCACGGAAGTGGGCTATAATTCTAAATTGAAAACTCATATATTTTTTTTTACATATCCGTACATGATAATCTACAACCGATCTGTTCCTGGGTCGATATGGTTATGCTGCCCTTTCTGGTATCGTGTTATGTTGTCATACTTGCATACGCATATATCCCATTCCTTTTGTGTTTTAAACTGTAAAATAACATTTTTGGAAAAAAACAACAAAAAAAATCGGTGGCCGAGTGGTCATGCGCACACCCGCTCGGAGCACGTAGAGCGAAAGCTCGCGCTGCAGAACCCAGGGATCCTGGGTTCAATCCCCACCCCTGCCCGTTTCGATCTCAATGAGCATCGTACCGGCGTGAGGTCGTGTATCACTACAGCGTGGCGCACGTTGAAGACCCCAGGCTACCGGTTGTACAGCACTGGCAAAATTGCTCATCTACAGCTGAGACAAGTCGCCCTTTCAGGCAGACTAAGTTCAGGCTCCATAAACATGCCTACAACCCAATATTTGTTTCTCAGTCTTTCGAAGAGGCAGGGTGATGGCATGTCATTGGTCAGCTCGATTCAACCGGCAAAGTTCCAGCCATACTCACCATAGCTAAGTCTTGCCAAGTTCCCCCTATACCCACGCACACCTAGAGCAACACCCAATAGACTGACAGGCCTCTCCGCTCTTCCTATGACGTCACGCTACGAGATCTACCGCCCGACATCTCTATTTTTCAGTCGTTCGGAAATAGCGGCAGAGACTTTGGCGTAGAGCGTTTCGTCGAATTCTATTTTCAGTTTAAAGGGATTTTTCACTGAACCAGGGATGATTCGTACTAGTGCCACTAAATAAGCTAGGCTTCAGAGTACCGACACTTGCCCATCTTGTGGCTTAAAATCATGGTTGCCAGTTATCTGAAGCTTTATCTGAAATCACAAGGAAACTATTTTCCGTCCTCCAGAAATGTTTAAACAGTTCGCGACAAAGCAAAGCTATATTGCATGAGCTTCCTAACACCGAAACAAATCCTGAGGAAGTCGCACTTTTGAATAATGACGATCGGGAGTTGCGCCTGCTCTGCACAAGCACCAAGATGGCGGTGCCCACAACAATATCGGGAACAGAGCGTCGATACTCTAAGCGTAGCTCATTTAGTGACTCTAATCTGTACGTCGCAGTGTGTGCTACGATGTGAACTGTGATGTGGAAGAAACGTGCAAGAAACGTGAGACCATCAGATACCTGCACGGAATTTAATTTGACATCAGGATAAGTAGGAAACGGCTTAGATTAGTCCTCGTTTTGTTGGACTTGAAGATGGTAATTTCTCTTGACAACTATGCTACTGTTTAGCTCTATGTAATCTATGCAATTATAACTCGTTGATATTTAATCAAACGCAAACACTTGCTCATCAATTCCTTGATTGATTTAGGTGTAGTGTTGGAACCCTGCTGAGTACGAGAGCTCACCAATGAAAAGCGGCGACGAACCCCGCGAGACACGCAACTAACTGGACGATCTAACCTCTGTGTACAGGTTCAATAGCTTCTACCCTCGACGACTGCGTATTCGAAGCCTAATCTTGATGCGGGCGAACAGCAAAGGTAAACAGGCTACAACTTGCTGGTGGCTCGGCTCGGCTTTGTCGAGCCGAGTCGAGATGACCGGAGAAGCCGGACACATCTGTTGACTTTACGTCGATGTGGAGAGGAGGCACTGTAAAGGCCTGTCAGTCCAGATGGTGTTGCCTGGAGCCACTAATTGAACTACGCTTAGAGTAGCTTTGTTCGATTTGCCTCCACCTCCTGCACCGCTACAGAAAAGTGTAGGGGCAGGTTCTACTCTCATGGTCCGTATCTCTATACAGATACCGGAAGTTCACTGTCCAGACTTTTCTGCACCGGTACAGGAGGGGCAGGTAAATCGAACGAAGCTACCATTGGCACTCTGTTCCCCAATATTGTTTTGGGCGCCCCCATCATGATGCTTAGTACAGAGCAGACGCAACTGCCCATCGTCGTTGTTCAAAAGTGCGACTTCTCAGCTTTAGATTCGGTGTTAGGAAGCTCACGTAATATTGCTTTGCCCTGCCGCAAACTGTTTAGACATTTGTGGAGGACGGAAAAGCGTTTCCTGTGATTTGAGATAAAGTTTCAGATAACTGGCAAAAATTATTTTAAACACCAATATGTGTACGTGTCGTTATTCTGAAGTGTAGGTTATATAGTTGCTCTACCCATACCGTCGCCTACCCAGACAACTGTGCTGCAACGACCAGCCGATATTTCAAGTTTCAAGCCGCTAGACGCCGTCGTCGACGCCGAAGTTTTCAAGATGGCGGTGCCCTTAAACAAGAATATATATGGGTGAAAAGACGGGTGAGAGTGCAGGCGAGCTGGCGGTAGCTAATCATGTTGTATTACACCTGAGACTGCGGCGGATGAAATCGAAGAACTTTCAGTAGAAGGAATAGACACAGAGAACGTCTCAAAAAGAGACGTTCTCTGTGTCTGTTCCTTTTACTGAAAGTTCTTCCGATTTCATCCACCGCAGTCTCAGGTGTAATACAACATGAATATATATGGGCCAAGGCGCTGTTCGCAAACAAGCCCACACGAGGAGAGGGCACTGCGCCTGCGGAGGAACCAGGGCCGGCTTGTCTAGAAACCGCGTCTCAGCTCAGATTGGATGGAAGAAAGCACTGTGAAATCCAGCGTACGAGCTGAGCGGGGCTCAAGCCGCGTCACAAGACGCTCGCTTCCAATACTTTGCAGTGCTTTCTTTAACCCAGTCTACGGTGAGACCAACAGTTAGTAGAACAACTCAGTTGCGAAATTGCTATAGAGCCTGCTTTGAAGAAGTGGCTCCTATCCGTACTCGAGAACCGAACTAAAGGCGATCGCAACGCCGCCATTTCTACCGCAGCGGCCACTCCAAGACCTGCACAGCTGCACGTCTTGGTTCAGGTCCAGTCCCGCAGTGGCCGCTGGCGCCATCTTGCAGTGCCAGTTTCCGGTGGCTACGAAACCAACTTTCATGTTTTGACTTGTTGGTAAAGGGGGCACTGTTATCGTATTTAGTTTGGTCTCGGTCAACGTTATTAGAACACTCAGTTGGGAAACTCGTCCATTGAAACCTGGGCCGGTGGCGTCGACCGAGACCGAGCTAAGTACGATAAGTGGTCCACCGTTTAGCGACGAGTTGAAATATTAAAGTTGCCTTATATGGCTACTGCTAGAGTCACTGAATGTTCCCAGAGCGCCGAAACTCCCAGGCTCGAGGCGCCAAGATGGCGGCTCAATCTTTTTCTTTGCCGTGGTCAACTTGAGCTTTCAGAAAGCAGGTTTTGCGTAAAAACAAACGGAAAATTGTTATTTTTTTTAGTATGAACTTTTATTGGCGATTAGTACAAGATAACAGGTGAGTGACGTCTTCTAAAAGTCTTAACATTACAAGGTTTTGCGGCACAATTAATATTGTTTTTTATACAGACATGTCTAACGGTGATTTCAGGTAGCGCGTCCCGACCTGGGCGTGTCCTAATTTCGTAGTAATTCGCGGCGCATACGCTTGAGAGACTGGGGTTGGCGTCTCTGAAACCCTTCCACCGAATATGTTTCGGCGCCAAAATGGCCGATTAAAGCCAAAATAGAGCAGCCGCAGCGGACGCTATCGAGTGCGATACTCCCAAACCAACACAAGCAGCCGTCCAGTTCCCCGGGTGGTCGTTGCGGGAAAAATGGCGGCGTTGCGATCGCCATTAGCTCAGTTCTCGAGAACGGATCGGTGCCACTTTTTCGGAGCAGGCTCTATGGCAGTTTCCGAACTGAGTGGTTTTAGTAACGTTGGTCTCGGTGGACATGAGCGGTCAGGGTTTGAAGGGTGAGTGCCCAACTGAGTGTTTTAGTAACGTTGGCTGAGACGCTGTTTGAGCAAGCCGGTCCAGCCATTGCTTCGCTATAGCTTGGGTGCAACTGTGAGTTGCACCCAAGCTACGAAGCAGTTCGGCAGCGGTGCAACACAGGCACTGTTCTAAGCACTCTACTCTGCTCGCAGATACGCCCACACTGAAGCTAGGATTGGCAACATCATCGCTTGACCATCAACAGCATGTTCGACGACACACGTGCCGGGAGAAGACAGCGCACCCAAGAGGACACGAGCCACAACATCTGCCATCGTCTACTAAAGGAGCGAGGGTCCCTGCGTCGTGCGCAGTTCGGCAGCGGTGCAACACAGGCACTGTTCTAAGCATCTACTCTGCTCGCAGGTGAGAAATTTTCGCACCCCGAATAGTCTATTTGTATGCACTGCTGCCGAACACAGCTCACCGCGTATTTCCCGTGTCTGTTTGGCCATCATGACTAAGGACGGTAAAGAAGCTAAGGAATCCAGTGAGTTTGCAAAGGCTCTCGACGACCTTCGCCGCGAATTAAGAGCCGACCTACGAAGTTTAAAGGAAAGTACGAGGTTCTGCAGCGACAGCTTGCGACAAAGTTGAGTCGATTGGAAGCGACGTAAAACAACTAAGGAAGGAAATCCAGGAACTGACTAAGAGAAACTGTGAGCTACAAAATAAAAATAAAATGCTGAGTCAGCGGATTGAGGAATTAGAGCAACACCAACGCTCAAATAACCTCGAGATAAAAGGAGTGCCTGAAGGGGGCAATCCCTATGACGTCATCAAAATAATTGGTAACGTGATGGAGGAGCCCATTACAAATTCAGACATAGATATCTGCCATAGGGTACCAACATCAAAACCAGCGAGCAAAACATCGTCGTGCGCTTCATACAACGTACGAAGAGAAATGCTGTACTTATGAAGGCAAAAAAAGGAGCTCACTGCTGCAGTTCTTGGTTACACTTTGACTAGGACGACGACGCCTGTGTTCGTCAATGAGCACCTAACACGACAAAGCAAACAACTGCTGGGGGCAGCTATCGCTAAAAAAAAAGAGGCCAGGTGGAAGTACGTCTGGACTACGGGTAGGAAAGTGTTTGCGCGTAAGGATGATGGCTTGAATGTTTTGAAGATTGTGTGTAAGGCTGATTTGGAAAGGATGACGTAGACTTTGAGCTTCTGCACTCGTCACTTTGATACTGTTTCCTCACCTTTATGGATGCTCAGTCACGTAAATACTTTAATAGTGAGCAATTCAATGATACATACAGAGATTACAAGGCATCCCTACCGAAAAATTCGGTTTAACTTTTCATTATCCGGATTATGGAACCGGAACTTTGTTTCTGGAAACCCGAAATCCAGATTGCAGACAAAGGAATAATTTCTGAAAACCTAAATTCCAGATAGAGTCCCGTTAGAATCCAGATAGATTTCCGGTTTCATAATCCGGATAGCGAAAAGTTATACCGGACTTTTAGGTAGGGATGTTTTTCTGTAATTCATCTAAATACCAGAAGTATAAGAAGGAAACAAGACGCCCTTGATTTCTTTTTTGATTCCCTCTGGTTGCGCTTTAATGCCTTGTTGTTCACGAAAACATGGTTGCGAGAAGACGAGATACCGCCGAGTTTTGCGAATTACAACTGCGTAAATTTAAACCGAGGTAAAAAACGAGGAGGTGGAATTTTGATATATCTAGAGTCTTCTATTTCTTTCACTGCTGTGGACGAATATTCTGTAATCAATGCAGATATCAAGTGTCTAGTTATTCGCATGGAAACAATGTTTGTTTTTGCTGCCATATAAACCGCCCACGGGAAACAAATCTGTGTTTCTTGATTTCTTTGACAACTTGCTTAATTTTCTTTGTGTAACGAAGCGCTCTTTTATGTTTATGGGTGATATAAATATCGACACACTTACAAATGACTCTCACGCGACAGATTTAAATGACATCATTCTGTCCTACGGATGATTAAACGGGATATCGCTATAGTAGGTTACAAGTCAAGAAGGTAGCGGCAAATGCCCCTCAAAGGGAATCATATATCCCTCCGCCACCTCTGCATCCAATAACGTCCCATCGTTTTTCGTGACGTCGTGGTCCAACGCGCGAGGAGGGTCTTGCCTTTTGTACATATTTGCTTTATCTTTCGACTTTGACTTAGCATTGTGGAAGCCACGAGAGGAGAGATTAGAGTCTTCCCCCTCCGATCGAAACAAAGACGACTTTTGGGGATTAGGTCCCCCCTTCCGATGAATACAAAGCACTGCTTTCAGGGGCTCGGTTCCCCCCCCCCCCCCCCCAATGAATACAAAGGTCGCTTTCACTAAAAAAGTGGTGGTCGAAGATAAGTTGGCACCACTCTGTGGCCATTATCTATCCATTGAAGCGGAAGCAAGGAGCGTTTCCAGTGAACTCTTCTTTCGACTGCGGAGGGATTTGAAACGGGCGCATCACGCATCACGTTCTTGACTTGTAACCGAGCTATACCTACCAGAATAACAAGTGAGAGTGCCACATCAGTAGACGTATGCATAACAAACATTAACCAAACTGAATTGTACCCTGGAATTTGCACGCAGGACATTAGTGACCACCTGCCCATTTTCTGCCTAAGCCGCCGTCCAAACCAAGGCAAAAACATCGACCCAGTTAATTACTGCTACCGAAAAATAAACGAAACCACACTTAGCATATTTCATGAACTCGTTAAGAGATTTGATTGGACAGACATTTACTTAGATAAAAATTGACCGCACCTCCACGTGGTGAATGATGTTGATTGGGGCGAAGCTCTGGTGGTGCTTGTCTGCGTAGACGCTGAGCCACAGCATGCCGAGCCTTTCGTTCATTTTCATCCATCTCAGAAAGAGAATGTGTGGTATGAAACGTGCTTATATACGCATTTGAGCATTTGACCGCAGCGCCCTCTCGTCTATAAGCGTTGAGCCAATGCATGCAAAGTTTAACGCGATTATATACGCATTTGACTGCAGCGCCCTCTCCTGTATAGACGTTGAGCGGCTACATGCAACGTTTCATCCATGACATCCCCAGGTCTTGAGTTACTACCACATCTCAGAGCCCCCTACTCGTCCCGCAGTCATGGCCGAGTGGTTAAGGCAATGGACTAGAAATCTATTGGGGTCTCACCGCACAGGTTCGAATCCTGTCGACTGCGCAAACATATTATTTCATAATATTTTCTCAACTTTTTTTCAACTTTTTTATTTCTTTTTTTGTTTTACACAAGCACGTGAGCTCACGAGCAGGAGCACGTGAGCACCGGACGCCGGACGGACATACGGACATGGCAAGCCGCTAAGAAGCTTCGCCCCTAAAAGCGCGGACACTGCTTATAGCATGTTTTTAAGTGAATTTAAGAAGTTATATGATTGTGCATTCCCTGTTTTTACAAGGAAAAAAGTCAAAACCCAAACTCTGTAAGCCATGAATGGATGGCGACCTATACAAGAGAATTAAAATAAAAAATAACATGTACCATTGTTTCGTAAAGTCGCCTGATAAAACGCTGCTGAGTGAATTTAAAAAAAAATAATCAGGAATAAGCTTAGTTCCGACCTTAAAAGGGCAAAATCGTAATACTTTTTGAGCAAATTTGATGGTAATCACAATAACCCGAAGAAACTGTGGGACACGGTTAACAGCTTAACAAATAAAAACTATGTCCGATGTGGTGTTCATAACATAACTATAAATGGTAGAAATATAAATGGTGAGGAACTTGGAAATACCCTGAATGAGCATTTTATAAACGTTGGTGCTCCGCGAAGAAAGGGAAACTGACAGCAAAATAAAACTACAAATATCTCAAGCTCTATAATGCTCGAGCCTACCTCCCAAGCAAAGTTAGTAATTTTATAAAAAAATATAAAGACAAGTATAGAGGCTGGGGCTGACAAAATAAAACCCTTGCCAGTTAAAATTGAGTCAAATATAATAAGCCCAGTCCTGGCACATATTATGAACAACATGTTACAAACAGGAATATATCCAGACGAACTCAAAGTCGCAAGGGTTAGTGCGGTGCATACAGGGGGAAACAAAAATGACTTAGAAAAATACCGACCAATATCTGTTTTGCCAATATTCTCAAAAATATTTGAAAGCGTGATAAACATTAGATTGCAAAGGTTTTTTTTCCAAAATACAACGTAATCACTAGGTCCCAATATGGTTTTCAAAGGGACAAATCGACTGAACTTGCTCTTACGAATATAAAGGACATAATTATAACCAACATCGAAAATAAACTATATACACTCGGGTTATTTCTAGATTTGAGCAAGGCCTTTAATTCAATACAACACAATATTTTACTGTCAAAACTTCAGACTTGTGGTGTACGTGGCGTAGCGTCTGACGTAATCAAGTCCTACCTCCGAAATCGTAAACAGTTTGTACATGTCGATAACGCCGTTTCTCAGCAGTTAGAAATAAAACATGAAGTGCCCCAGGGCTCCATGCTGGGCCCACTACTTTTTCTCATATATATAAATGATATAACAGACATCCCGAATTCCCCACATATGGTGATGTCCGCTGACGATACCAATGTTTTCTTCTGCAGCAATACAAAAGTGTCCTTAGAACAACAGGCAAATGATTGTCTTCAAAAACTTTCAGAATGGCTGGAAACAAACACGCTTAAACGAAATGTGGACAGAACAAAGTACATTATATTTCGACCTATCAATAAGCACGACAATAGTGTAATACATCTGCCAATATAATAGCACCCCCATATCTCAGGTTATAGAACAAAAGTTTCTTGGCGTCTGGTTTCAATGAAACACTTACTTGGAACACTCACGTGATCAAATTAAAAGGGGACCTATCGAGAACACAAGGCTGTATATAGAAAACAGCAAATTTATTACCAAAGTGGCTTATCAAAACTTATATTACTCTTTGTTTTACTCAAAACTTTGTTATGGAATTATGGCATGGGAGACAACCACTTCCACAAATTATAGCAAATTAATTATTCTACAGAAAACAGTTTTGCGCATTTTAGAAAACTATCAAGGAAATGTTCGTGATTTTTATAGCAGTCTATATTTTACAAAACATAACATGCTTAAAGCAAACCAGATTTATTACTTTAAACTTATGCAGACAATATACAAAGAAAAACTTTATCAAATGGATGAAGTGCCATCGCAACCTTATCTTCTTAGAAACGCCAAACACAAGACTCCTAAGGTCAGGACAAATTATGGAAAACAAAAACTAAATTATCAGGTTCCTACATTACTAAACATTTTTGAAGGGCGTACTGATTTTACAGTATCATTTAATAAATATAAAAGTAACGTCAGACACACCCTTGTACACAACGAGATATATTACGCGTAGTAGAAATTGTTTCGTTTTTGCGCCTACCAGTGTTGCAATGACAAATGTGTTTGTTACATGGCTGTAACCTTTTGTGTACATATCTTTTGTGATTTTTTGCTCCTTTGATCATTTTGTGATTATACGTCAGTGATTACGAATCAATGTCGTATGAATGATAGTCATCTTTGTGTGGCATTATCGAGCTAGGTTTAGAGTATTAAAATGTTTTGTGAATTGTTTTCTTATTTCTTGTAATATTATATTCATCTGAGGTACAGATTAATCCTTGTTTATATTCGTAAAATAATTTCTACGATTTTGTGTAAAAAGTGTGCAATGTTTGCTGCTATGTAGATATATGTATTTTGTTTACTTTCTTTACGTATATATGGCAACTAATGCAAGTTGTGCTCTTATGAACTGTGGGGGGTAGAGGCCCAGTCAGGCAGAAATGCCTTTTTGTCTCTACCTCCCTACCGGGCCTGGCCCGTGAGAAACCGAATAAACTTCAAACTTCAAACGTGTGCGTACTGCCGCTCCGTGTAGGCGCTACGTAGGTTCATCTTCTTGCGCCGCAGCCACGACTGATTGCTTCGTAGCTTGGGCGCGAATGTGAATGTGTGCGTACTGCCGCTCCATGTACGTGCGGCACGGGCTTATCTCCTCGCTATGTCGACATCGAGAACGACGTCTTAGAGGACGACATCAAACACGAAATTAAAGAAGACTTCCAGGACGACCTCTAGGCCGATCTCAAGGACGACCTTTAGGACAACTTCTAGGCCGACTTCAAAGACGACGTCTCGGACGACGTCAAAGGCAATGTCTAGAACAACGTCTAGGGCCACCTTTTGGGCAATCTCAAGGTCGACTTCAAGGACAACCTCGAGAACCACGCCTAGGACGACGTAGAGGACGACGTCCTAGAGGTCGATGTCAATGACGATATCTAGGACGACCTCTAGGACGAACTTTAAGAACGACGCTGAGAATGACCTCAAGGACGTCAGGTCTTTCGAGGAGCATGTGGAGGTGAAGGAGTGCGTGCTGCCTCTTCGTTTACGAACGGAGCCTGCGCATGTGCGGCGCATTCGAGGCCAGACACCGTATCGGGAAAACCGGGTGAAGTGCGTAGCTGCAGAATGTTAACGCATTAAAAACGAAACCTTGAATTTCCCCAATATCGAGTATCTGCAGAAAAACATGTCTCGGCAAGACAAGGCTACGAAACAGTGGGCAAGAGAGCACAACTACCATTTTGGATGGCACGGAAATAAGTATAAAATTGTCACGCGCGTCTCCGAGCAAGCGCGCCCGTGGTCGAATGCTTATCGTGCTTTCCACCCACGCAAAAGGCCGAAATTCGATGCCTGACCGCGGATCCGCCTTTTTGTTGGTTCTGTAAATGTCGCGTGCTGGTAAATTCGAGTACCCTGTTGCTTGTTCGAAGTCCGAATATTCTACGCGCCGAACCTTCTGCGCCGATTGTCACAGACGCCCACACGTGTACATAAGGGACTCCGCGTGGCGAGCCGCAGTTAGTCCAGCACAATTACAGCTTTAAAGCCTGCACGTTACGTCATATGACGTCACGTCCGGGAGGCCGGCACGGGCGCTGATGGGATGCGAGTACCGCGTCAGCGTTCGCGTGGGACCATGATAGGAAACGCGCCGCACGCGAACGCTGACGCGGCACTCTCATCCAATCAGCACCCGTGCCGGGCTCCCGGACGTGACGTCATGTGACGTAACGTGCAGGCTTTGCTTTCTAAGAGGTGCTGGTTAGTCTCGCTCTTGCGCTCGAACCTGCTGCTAAGCCGATTTCGACTTCCGCGACGCGTAATTGTTATCATCTATTTATTTTTTTTGGCAGACGTTTATCCCATTACACGTTTCAGTTTCCTTGGTTATCATTTGTGTCGTCACCTCGTCATGTGTGACAATTTCGTCAGAAGAAAGGCCCGTGACCGGGCCATAACTGTGATGATCGAACTTCGCTTGTCGAACATAAGCTAAGCAGCTGAGGTGTTTAGTCCTTGGTCGTCATTTGCTTCCGTTCTCTTAATCCCTTTTTTTATACCAGTCTCAGAATATACTGTATATGGCCTTCGCTGTTTGGAACATGCATCGAAAAAAAAATGCCTTCTTCAATCCGCTAACCTCATGTTAATATTCAATCTGCAATATAAATGCGTTTATCTTGACATCTTTTTTGCTGAGTTTTGTGATTTTGGCGTTATTATGTTTTCAGAAACTTTGCATACAAATTATAGAAATGTATAGAAGTTGCCTTTGTAAGTTTTTTTTTTTTTTTGTGAATTACTCCCAGAGCCGAGGAGGCGGTGTATCGGTATTGATTAAGCATCGATTGCGACTTGTTGACTAGGTTTAGCGTCATCACTAAAGATTATGGAGCCTTATCATGAAATAAGAAGTATATTACCTCTGATATTTACCCCCCCCCCCCCCCGCCGCCCTAACTGCGCTTTCGCCGCTTGTCTAGACCCTCTACATGCTCTTTTTCATTACGCAAATTAAAATAACCTGAATATTATATGAGGTGGCGACTTTAACGGAAACATGTAAGTAATACTGCTTTAAAGAAAGAACTTGAAATCTTGATAGTCATAAATGGTTGTTACAGTGTGATCATTAAGTCAACCAGAAGAAATGTTACTTCAGAAACCTTGATTGGTTTATTTATAACAAATTAGGAGGAAAACAGCCCGAGGTCTCGAGTTGTAAGTTATGACTGTTGTGACCATTTTCCGATTTTTATGTGCATCAGTTGGCGGTAACGCGTTAGAAGTAACGGCCTCACCCGGAACGCGTTACTTCCTTCGGTAACGTTGTAACGTACTCGTTACATTTTCGAAACGGTAGCGGGTAACATACTTGCAATACTTATTTCGAGGAACGTGTAACGCAGTTACGTTTCTCGTTACAAAATCATCCGAAAAATTAAAAACAAAAAAAAATTACACTTAAATGTTTTCGTGTTTCTGAGCGCCAAGCCACATAAATTTAACTTTTTTGCGTTTTTGTGCTTTATTTTTAGAGCATTTAGGCGAAATCGTAAAAAAGGTAAGGTAACTATGATCAATTTCCGGATGGACATAATGTTTATTTAAATATAGCGCTTATGCATACCTGTAACGTCAAAATAGAAAAAAAACGTGTCGATTCGTAATTGAAAAAGAAACGCAAAAATAACGTGCATTGCTTTTTGTCTGTAATGGTAACGCGTTATTTTTTACTTTGAGGTAGCGGAGATCGCTAACACGTTCCTTTTATGTGCATGTAACGAGTAACGTATTTCGTTACTTTTTTCGGTAACGCCTACAACACTGATCAAAATAAATAATACGGAAAACGTGCCAGTTACTTTTGTGTCAGTACACTGTAGTACGCCAGACGGTTTGGAGGTGTTTGTAGAAAGTGCATCCAATACGAATTGGGCTGATATTTTTGGAAAAGAAGATTCAAATGTGGCATATATGTATTTTTAAAAAGATTTCAAAGTCTTTGTCAGAGTTATTTTTCTTACAAACAAATTAAATTTAAAACGCATTCAAAAGCCATGGATAACTGTTGATTTACAATATACAGTACATGTTTCACAAAAAGTTTCCGAAAATGAGAGATCCTAATTACATTCGGACATTTTAAGTTTTTACGCATTGAACTGACAGATGGCTTCAAAAAAGCTAAGAAGTGTTATCATCTTGTATCTTTTAGGACTTCAATAGGGCGCTCTGATCTCTCGTAAAATAATTTATATTGTGTTAGGGAGCGTGGTAAACGGACTAGTGACGTAGAAGGCACTCTTTCTGCAGTGGTGACATTAACCGGCGTGTCTTTAGCTGACAAATTTAATAAGTATTTCATTAATTTATCACAATTTAACTGCAGTGAATTCGCATGTGAAAATATAACTTGCACGAATCAGGACTCTATTTTTGTTTTTGATACAGCAACCGATTTGTGGTTTTTACTGTTTTTATGGAATTAAATAAAAACAAAAAGCAATAGTTGTGACGTTGATAATGTGAAGATCCCGCCTGAAAAGCACCCCTTACCCCTAATCACCCCCTGTCTAACTTACATTTTTTGCTTATGTTTCTCTACTGGGGTTTCCCCGCATCTTATGCAGAGGTCTCAAGTTTTTGTAGTATATGTAAAGGGAGATAAAAATGAACTAGGCAATATAAACCCATTCTATTCTTCCGGTTTTCCCAAAGGGTTTATAAAACCTCATTTATATTCGGCTTTGGCACTTTTTGTTTAAAAATAAGCGTAAAATACTTAATAATGCTAAATTTGAATTGAAGAAGAATCGTTTTACAGAATTGCATTGCCTATACAAAAATAATTTATTTTACTGACTTTTGACGAAAAAAATGTGGCGCGGTGTGTATTCATTGATTTCACCAAGGCATTTGATTATTTCAACCAAATCTTATTGACAAAAAAAATGATATATACGGTATTCGGGGTATAGCACTTCTACTGCTTCCGTCATATCTGACTAATCGCAAATAGTGTGTTTGATTTAAATGGGCACTCGTCTGCAACAAAACCAATTGTCTCTGGTATGCCACAGGGAAGCATTTTGAGGCAATTGCTTTTTAACATTAATAATAATTATATTGTTCACATAGATTCACAACCTGCATTGGTAATAAATACTTTTAATACGAGCCTTTTATTGTTAAAATGGTGATGATCTAATTAATTACGTAAACGAAATATTAACAGTGCTGCAAAATTAGACTCCGCACAATGGTTCCAAGTCAATACTAGTAAAACAAAGGTAATTTTCTTTCCGCACAAAAATAAAAGAAATATGTTTACAACAAAGAGCCTTGCCTTGAACTCAAATACTATAAGGAGTAGATAATTTCAAAACACTTGCTGTCATTTTTAATCAGTACATGTCGTGGGACAGGCACAAAAACTATTCACTCACTAAATTATCCAAGCTCATTGTACTCGTCTTTCGTAACCGTTATATTTTACCTACTGACGTAAAGATACTTATATATCAAACCCTATTCATTTCGCGCGTAAATTACTGCCACTTGGCATGGGGCACGACCACTTGCTCAAACTTTGGAAAAGCAATCATTGCAAAATAAATTTGTTCGCCTGATCGAGAATGCGTCATGCACTTCCAGTACCCGAGACTATTTACAAAATAAAAATGTATTGGGTGCTTTCCAAATGTGCAGATATACAGCATTGTCTCTTCTAAGTTAGAAAAAAAAATAGAGAATACCTTAGCCAATATGTTTTGAGCTAAAATATCATGCAGTAACCTATCCAGCTCGTGCGGCGGAGCATTGGCCTGTGCCGTTTTGTCATAATAATTATTCCATGCAGTCTCTAAAATACACATTACCCACTTCACTTAACGCGCTAATAAATTGTAATATTGATAGAATGTTTGCTAGAATGCAAGATAGTCTGAAATTCAGATGAGGTCATATTTTTTTCTGTTTTACATGTTAAGTTGTATTCTGTATTTTTGATATATCTTATGATGTTGCTATGTTCTCTTCATGTATGCATATGAAACTGTGAGGGAGCAAGGGGTTTCGTCAAGCTGTTTTACTGCTTCTCCTTGTTACCGCTATTCGGGCATTTCGAATGGGAAATAAAGTTTCTTCTTATTATTATTATTACTATTATTATTATTATTATTATTAGTAGTAGTAGTAGTAGTAATAGTTGTTGTAGTAGTAGTATATAGATCGCTGGTTGTAAATTCGGCTAGAAAAACATAATTTTTTTCTCATACATTTCAGAGCGGCATGCGCACCTTGGAGCCTCACGTGCGATGGCTGGAAGCGATCGTGTGACTGATTACGTCACCGGGAGTTTTCGCCAAGGACACCCATGCAATTTTCCGGGGATGATCCTCACTAACAGCTGTCTGCTGTAAAAGGACAATCATCCGCACTTCTTTTAGTCGTAAGTAAGTGATTTCTATACAAAATTGCTTAAAAGGTAAATAAATCAGTAACTCAAATACCGTAATAGAGCGACTAGAAAAGTATGCTGTACGAGATGTATGTCCAATTAAACAACTGTAAAAACGCCTCTTACACCATGGGTCCATATCACATGAGTGAATGACATTTCAGCGAACAGCGATATTTGAACGAATCGACGTTTTAGCGAATAACGGGGGCTCGTGTTAACCCCCCCCTCCCCTCCCCGCTGCAATCACGCCGATTCGCGGCGGCAGTCTGCGGCGGCTCGTTACAAAAAATGTTAACGCACAGGCCTACCCGTAAACGTCACTTCGCGGCGGCCGACTATTCGCTAAAGTGTCTTTCGATGAGAAGTCGGCGTTCGCTAAAACGTCATTCGACCAAATGAGTGCCACCCCTATCACCCTATACTCATGTCTTTTTTTATAATTTATTTATAAGTGTTGCTCACCTCCTTATGCGGTTGCACTTTGGGAGGTTAGTAGATCTCACTGTACGAGAAACGTGAGAGTCACTGCCTACTCCAGAAGGGCAGCTATTTCCTAAGTGCCACGGTTTTCTCATTTGCCAACTCTTAAAGGAAAAAATTAATACACCAAAAATAAAGAAAAAAAGATTGCCGTTTGAAAGTTAGTTTTTCCGAAATTGCGCGCCATCAGACAGGTGCTCGACCCATTCTCCAGCCCGCCATAGTTTGGCCACGTACTCGGAACATATATTGGGCACGAGATTCTGTAAGCGTCCGGCGTAAACTCAGCTGTATTGAAAACGAGTGCTCCGTCAGCGTTTAGCGAAAACTCGGCTCCAAACGCACGCTTCGTGCCCAACAAATGTCGACCGTCAATGTTGCCTGACGAGGTTTTGAAGATATTCTGTAGCTGCACAGAATGAGAACGGTAGGTTATGCTGATCGAGAGGATGCTTTCGCAAGTTGTTCAACTTCGAAGCGTCATAATTCCTACAATAGGTCCGTTGCAGTCGACCATCGGCTGTTCATGAGCGCAGGAAATAAACGAACAAATGAATGAATAAATAAATGACTTCCTTGATCAGGTTACTTGTTTTCCTTCTATACGTTTTTCACAAGACGACTAGAAGTGAAGCAAGTAAGTAAAGCGAGCAACCTGAATGAAAAAAAAATTGTCCCCGGCTCCACCTTCCCTACTTCCCTAAATAAATCTGTGGAGACTCTTTTAAAATCAAAGCCTTCCTTTAAAGCGACAGGAGCGTGAATGTCAATATCCATTTTCGTCGTACGCTCAGACAACTTAATAATCTAATATAATGTGCTCATTCTGCTAGTGCATAAGCAATGAAAAATTGAAGAAATGTGTTTTTGCGAGTACCTCTTTCTTGCTCAGCTTGGTAGAGAAAATGTCTGAGTGAAACTTAAGGCACGATTGTTTTCTGCCCCTCTATTTCTTTTAAGAGTCGAAAGTTAAACATCTGAAAATTATGTAATGTTTGGTGCACATTCCCGCTTTACATGAAATAAAAAAATGGCAATACTGCGGGTTGCTCAAAGTACTCGGCTAGCTTGAATTGCCTGAAACCGCGCAACATGGTCGGGCATTTTGGCCCTAGAAGTAGGCGAATGCAAAATTTATATATATATATATATATATATATATATATATATATATAGTTTTGTATATATATATTCTGCACCCGCCTTCAGTCCACCTGCGCACGGTTTCTTACAGCTGCTTCACTAAACGTAGTCATACAAACTAATACTATAGTCTTCTTTTTGTATAAGCCGGGCTGAGTCCACTGGAAATGCGCTACTTAATGAAATATTACTGCATGCAGTAATGTTTTATTAAGTAGCGCATTTCTCGTGACCCGGCCCGGCTTATCGATCGAGGCTGTTTCGTCGTCATGGAAGGTTCTACTTCCTAAAGCAATTATGGCGTTCCTTCCGAACCACGCACGATTGGGCATATCTTGGAAAGATCGCAATAATACTGTCAGAAAGATGGCGACAGCGAGAATAAAACGGCACTCGTCGGTGAGCTTTACCTCGCACACGGCCGTCTTTGGCACGCCTCCGCGCGTGAACATGTCATAGTTAAAACAAAGATGCGCATACCCGACTTACATCCTGTTTCTGACGCTCGACATCTAAATTTAGCGGAAAAATCTGAACCGGTGTACAAACACCCACAAACGCAATTTTCCCGCTAACTTTAGTGTTAAACATTTAACCCGGTGAACATAGCGCGTGCATATGAATTGTTCGGATATTTACGCACTAATTCCACGTAGAAAGATTGGGAGCGGAAGCAGCGCCGCTTTCAGGCAGACACAAAAGCGCCGAGCTCGGCGGACACAGGAAATAGTGAAAAAGAATCCCAAATTGATGATAGAGTAAGTAAACACGCGAGCTAGTTAATGTTACATATATTTAAAAAAAATAAAAAAACCTGTGACGACAGGCGAAGAGGGGACAACACACAAAACGTGAGGTGTTTTGTGTTTTTCCTCTTCTTTGTTCGTCGTCTTCGATTTTTTTTTCAAATACGTTGATTCCAAATGTTTTCACATTAGATATTCTTCGGCAGAAATGAGAAAAACGGGAATCTTTTTTTTTTCTGGTTCGTGGGATGACGATGTTTTGTCCTCTCTTCTCCGACTCGTTCTCGTCCTCTGCACTACTGACTTTTTATGTGGACTAAAGACACGCTCCCACTGCTCATACATCGTGCAGTCTACTATGCGGACCGTAAGTTCGTCTGCTTCTTTTGCACGAGCTGTGGTGACGTCATTACGCCGAGCTCCGATTGGCCCAGATTGAAGGATAGCGGGCAGACCTCGAGGCAGCTTGCATCGAGGTCTACCCACCATCCTTCCCATCAGAGCCAATCAGAGCTCGGCGTCGTTCTGACATCACCACAACCCCTGCAAAAGAAGCAGACGAACTTGCGCTCCGCATAGTCACTGTCTAAGTCCTGTTTCTTCGAATCCTTTTGTGGCGGTCCTGTCATCCTACAAAAACTCTGTGTCGTTCGAGATAGGTATGTATGAAGCAAACGTGCCGCGAACATCATTGATTCGCGTCCGCATCTAATTCTGTCACATCGTGTCCTGTGTACGATGTTAAGAGCAGTGGGACGCACCGCTTCATGGGCGACTTTTTTTCCTTCCCTTACTTATAAATGTCGAGTCCCAGATGTTACAACCTGCTGGGTTGCGACAGCCAGCAGACCCAACTCACGACCACGCGCAACAATGGCGGGGCCCAGTGCCGAGCCCAGCATTCAGCGCGCCAGCTTGCTGCTCTTGTGAGCGAGTCTAATAATAAGAAAAGAACACGTCTTTCCTTCGGAGCTGACGTCTCAATTTCTTCTCTGGTATTTCGAACATATCCGATAACTTCTATACAAGGTTGTTTTTTTTTTAAGCTGCATTGATTTTTTTTTATAAATTAAGCGCGAAGAAGTTTTTTAACTGTTGTTTTCAATTTAGGTTTGCATAGGTAAGCGGACATTAGATGGGAATATAAGCTTCACTATAATCAGGCTAATTAACAGAAGTTTGTCAATTAACGTTTTAATTAATCTAATTAGGATATATGTTTATATTACAAGACTCTGAGGCGGTCGTAAGCCAATGACTGTTCCATTTTGTAGAATTCTGTGTAAACAGCTCGTGTTCCGCGATATTTGGCCCCAATTTCCCACCTTTGTCCGGCTAAGGTAGCGAAGTTCGGCTACAGTGCATCCTTTCGCGGGATTGCCGGACTGAGTAGACAAGAAGTCGGATTACGTAGAAAATTCGGGGGCAGATATCTCGGAACATGGGTTAGTTACGCGAATTCTACAAAATTGTAGGGTCTTGGCATTCGACCGCCTCAAAGTTTCTCATATAAACATATGTCCTAATTACAGGAATAAAACGTTAATTAACAAATTTTAGTTCATTAGTTCGATAATAGTGATGGTTATATTCCCATCTAATGTCCGCCGAGGAATTGGGTCTTTCAAAGTACGTCTACCTCTTAATCTTGGTGTACATTTTATAATTGCAATGATTGTGACACTGAGTGAATGGCCTGGTTGTTTCTTGACCACTGTAAATGAGACATCAATGTCAACTTTGTAAAAAAAGATTTACATCAAAAGAAGTTCTTTCTAACCACACACTACAACACGAAGGGACGACACCGCAGGGTGTGCGATATGCAACTGGCAAATGTGTCCTCAAATTCCACAACTATAATTCATTGCTTTCACACGTCCGACCATTTCATCTTATTAGGTGGCAGTCATTACAAACACTTTCATTTGAAGCAAGGGCCTGCTACCGTCTTGCGAGGTTCCATCCACTTCCACTCAGGTAGGTGTTCGAGACAAGGATTATGATCTTGCCTCTACCGGTGAGCCATCCATTTCTGCAGGGAAGAGCCCCACCAGCTGCACCACCCTCTCAACATACTGCAAGGAGTTTCGATGACAGCTTTGCAATGTTTGCATCAAAGCTCGAAGCCAAACATTTGATTTTGACATCTGTCATACAAGAACTCCTCGAAGATTTAACTCAACTTCACAAGCTCTCCCAAGATGTTATCTGTAAAGAATTCATTACCGAACTCTCATCTGGACATTCAGAACAGGTAGTTGGCCATGTCAAAAATATTCTCAAAGCTGACCCTTTTGCATGCATCCTAAGCTATCAAGGGTGTCTTCGCTCACGCTACATGCGGAAGAGATACTATGAAGAACTTTTTCCTTCGTTGAACCTTTGGAGATCTCACTGGGATGTGATGCAACAAATGACCAAACACACTATCATTATGTCCTTATTCTGAAACCTCTTCAGGTGATGATGCATGACGACTCTCTTGCTGAGCATATCAGTTTGAGCCGAGAGAAGGTAAACGGTTTGATATATTCACATTTTACTGGTGGTGCAGTGTTTAGATCGCAGAGTTTTGCACCAGAAGACAATATTCAGCTTATTCTCCACCAAGATGCGTTCGAGGTAGCCAATCTGCTTGGTACAGCACGGGGCAAATTTAAGGTTTTTGCTGTGCGCCTCACCTTGGAAGAAATTTCTCCATACATAAGATCAGAACTGAATCACCAACAGTTGGTACTTCTTTGTCTTGAAAAGTACTTCAGACATTTTGAGCGCCCTCTGAGTGATCTAAAGGACCTTGAAGATGTAGGTGTTGAGGTACATGAAAAGCAGTCCGAAGCACCTGCTGCCTTTATAGCAGGCGACAACCTCGGCAGTGACTGCATTGGAGGGTTTACTGAAAACGTTTCAAGCGCCTCCTATTTTTGTCGGTATTGCCTCTTGACATTGAATGAGTTCAAAGCTGTTGAGACTCAGGGGGTCCTCAAGACAGTTGAATCGTACAAAGACGCAGTTCAGAGGTTGCAAGGAGAGCCTGAAGCAAGTGTCTGCATGGAAATCAAATTTGATTCTTTCTTCAATGCGCTGCGGTCCTTTCATGCTTGTCAACCTGGTTTACCACCCTGCATTGGTCATGACGTTTTAGAATACACTGTTCACTTTGACCTAGCTTTGATCATTCAGCATTTGATCAAGAAGCTGAAATGGTTCACAAACCACCCCTGAATGCGATTATTTAGAGGAAATTCAAGTACAATACTGCAGACCTGCTCAACAAACCAGCACGAGTTCTGGCTAATGGCCGGAAACTCGGAGGTGAAGCTCTCCTAAACTGCACGTTGCTGCTGCTGTTACCGGTTATGATCGGTGATAAAGTGCAAGGCATCAGAGTTCAGGTCTGGGCCCTTTTTCTCATACTTCTGGAGGTGGTCGAATAAATTATGACACCAGTCATTACATAGAACCATATTTTCCTTTTGTCGTTGCTCATCTCCGAGTACATCGCTGAAAGACGGCGGCTGATTCCAGGAGTGCCACTTGCTCCTAAGCACCACTATGTCACGCATTATCCCTTCCTCATACAGCAGTTTGGCCCTCTGCTTCATGAATAAACCATGCGCTTTGAGAGAGAGCATAAATATTTCAAGCGCTGTATTAGGGCAACTGTAAATTTCAAGAATGTTACCGAGACTTTGTTAGTCAAGCACCAGTTGCTGCAGAGTTACCGCCTCGAGAGTGGTCTTTCACGTCCAAAAGTAGACATTAAGGATTCATATGTTCTCGATGTTAATTATAGCGTCGCCTGGCAGCAAAGAGACACAGTTTGTTGTTGAGTGCACGCCCTCCACATACCAGTCAGGTTTTCGTTTTTATCAACTGCTGGATGCTGGACATCGACAGCTTTCTCTGGTGTCAGTGAGCAGTCTCAAAGGCAGCCAGGCATACTCTGCATACAATATCCGCAACCATTCCATCGTTCGTCTCAAAACTTTCCTCGTGCTTGATGAAGGTACGTGCTTCTTGAAATTCGATATCGCATGTCATTTAATTCAGGGGAAGAACTGTTGCGCCAATGTGCGCCAAATGACTTCCATGCAGTTCCTGGATAAAAAAGTATGAAAAACGTGCAAAGAGCAAAATTCTATATGTTTACCGTTAAACGGAGCCAACTAAGACCACCTTTAGCTTTATTTGGCAACAGCGATACTGGTTGCAGCTTGTGCTACTTTCAGAGAGCCGCATTACCACTGCAGTGTTGTGGTGAAACCAAACGTGTGGTAGGCATGCATATCCCCTTGGCCTTCATGATTCCGATCGCAGAGCTTGTAGAGAAAATGTGGCAAAATGGCAAAGTGAAGTGGTCAGCTGCGTGATTCCAGCGGCATGATTCCACCTTTGATTAAAAGCTTCGACCGCGAGCGTCTCATTCTGAAGATTACATCTTCTGCATGTGCGCATTCAACCCGAATTAGTCCACCGATTGGTCTGGTGTTACGTTTCAGCATAGCACTTCTATTAAATTGGCCGAATAAAGACAATAAATGACAACAGTTTTTACAAAGCACCTTCTCTTTGCTCTCTCTTTACATTTCAAAATTTGCCTCTCAAGTATCACTTTAGTTAGCTTATTGTTTGGTCACAGAAGATTTTTGACGGGGCACTGGCGTTGATGAGTTCACTTTCAAAAGCCAAATTTTGGAGTAATGCAGTACTTCATGCTTTCGAAATTACTCCAAATCTACTTCATACCGTTTCATTCTTGTTAACTATCAGTTATGGCATTATTCTTGTTTCTAGTGTTGACAGTGTTGCAGATAACTGTTGTAGAGCAACAGGACGAGAGTGAGATATGAAGGGTGAAATTTCTGTTAGTTATTTACACTAGCTTACATACTAAATTGCCAGGGGAACGGGCTTGGCAGCTTAACAAAATAATTTGACTAGCAATGAAGAGGAGCAAAGAACTGGAAACAAAGTGAGGTTAACCTTAGTAGTTCGTCCCAGCTCGTTACTTTGTACAGAGGAAATGGGACAGGACCAGCAGGGTTGTGGAACATTGGTATGGAATAGGTTCTCGGTTGACTATGTCTAGTAAAGCAACTTGCGCTCTCGTTTGCTGATGCATTATTTTTTCTGGCCATCTCGGAGTCTCCTTGTCACAAGAATATGGAATCATCCTTGTAGTTTTCCGTCAAACTTGTTAGGTGCAAATTAATGTTTGCCTTATGTGTCTCTATATGCAAAATAAATATTTCTCTAAAATATTTGTTTTTCTAATTTAGATGCTTGCAAATCTGTGAAGCTTTGATCGCAAATTCAAAACGTTTGCAGCCATTGGGAGTTTCGAGTACCTCAAGAAGAAAGCGATTGAAGTTGGTGTCTGTAAAGAGTCGCCAGATATCAAGGTAAGGTGCACTCTGATAGAACATGCAGCAGTTTCTTCTCCAACTGATATTTGACCAAGCCGGCACACCTTATACACAATTTCACTTGAAGCGCGAGCGAAACCGAAACTACAAGCGCGAGCATGATACCCTGAACAACTCTTGCACTGCACGAGCGTGCGTGTTTAGCAAGCATGTTAAAAACACAAAGCTTGACACTTACAACGAATGAAGTATAGCGAACGCTAGCAGCGCTTCAAATGCTCTACGCGGTATGGGCAAGAAGTGCTTTATCTCACATCAACAGACCATTCAAATGCATTCTTGGTCTCGGGTTTAATTTTTTTTTTGCTTATTTGAGTTGGTGTTTTTGACTCCTTCTCGTCTTTGCAATATCCGACTACCTTAAGGCTTCAGTCAAATGGACAATAATTGCTAAACTGCAAAACGTTGGTGTATGCAAGAACAACTATGAGGGTGTTTGATATGTAGTGAACCTGCCTAGAATGAGTGAATGCTTTCAAATGAAACTTCGCCAATTTGCAGTACAATCTTTCCCTGTATATGCCTATATCTAGCCACCCAACCAGGCGTTCTGTAGAAATTGTGCGAAGCCATTGTCGAAAAATATTCCAGAATACTTTCAACGTCGCTTAAGTTTCCTCAGCTGGGGTTGTGTGGATTTTTATACAGCGTGTAGTTGGTCAGCCATTTCAAAGTTGCGACGAGTCACTCGCTGTAAATGAGTAATTTAGTCAGTGCAGTGCAACAGCTAGCCTGGGGTCTTTACCGTGCACCACGTAGTAGTGATACACAACCGCACGCCGGTACGATGCTCATCCAGATGGAAACGCGCAGGGGTGGGGTAAGTTTCCTCAAAGACAATGCTCCCTGTCAAACAGCCCCCACCTGTGTGCACCGGATCCATCATTGTGACCGACAGTTAGCCGACCCACCGTACATGCTACGATAGGCATTGTCAGGCTTTCATCTGCTCTCTGTACTCAAACGACATCTGAAATGGCAGCATTTTAACAGTGACTACGCCATTACAGACGCTTTACGTGAGTAAAGACAACCACGAATCGTTTTTTCTCCGCCCGCTGGCAGCACTGGAGCACCAGTGTGTACAAAGGGGACGCCACTAAATCCAAAGTGCATAAAACTCGTAAGGAACAGCGTAAATTAGTCTTAAAGTGCCATTCGCCTGGCACAACTCCTCAGGTAGGCTCAATACTTCTCAAACATCCCTTAGTTACCTTGTTAAAAATTCAACGGCTGCAAACAATACTAGCATCTCGCTCATATTGGTTCGTAATGAGGAAATATCTGTTGCCTACGGTCCTGACATGAAACTTTTAGTGGCTAAATGACAGTAGGCATCTAACGTCAAGAAACCTGTTAAGGGTAATAATAATGATAGAATTATTTAGCTTGCCTGGTTTGTTAATAGGAAACAACAGCTAACTGTATTGTGTATTTTGAATGTATTGGTAATTCCTTCTTATGAAAGGAATGCCGGAAGCATTTCTGAAGATCAGGTTCTTTCAAATCGACTTCATTGGCTGTTTGCAAAAGTCTCTAAAGGCCATGCAAATAGGTGCGGGATGTGCTGTCATTGTTGGTGAATGCTAATTCATATGATGAAGTGCTCAATGCTCTGTCGCTACAAGTCCACATGTCAAAACATGACAAAGTAGAGGACTGCAGCGCCTCTAGATATTACAGTTGTAGTTGGTGACACATAATAAAATCTGGTTAACTTAACAAAATAATATTAGCACGTCTTGCAAACTATAAATGAACTTGATGAGACTTTTGTTCAACATCAAAATAACCAACTCTGAGGTTGTAAGGTAAGGGTGAAAAGTTGGCCAGTTGATGATTCATAATGTTTAAAAAGTGCAACGATAGAGGGACAAGAAAAGTAGACAGACACAGCGCTGTGCTTCTGTCTATCTTCCTTGTTCGTGTCTCGTTGCGCTTTTCACATATTGCGGTAGGGTACCTCGGTGCACCACAGTTTTTGATAAACAGTGACATATTCATAGCACAGGAAATTGTACAGCATATTGCCACCATACAGTTGGCACCAGTACAGGGCACTGTTTGTTGCACAAGTGGTTTGTTATATCTTACTAGCATTTTACGTGTATTTTTTTTCGTTTGTCACTAATAATGATCTTTTTCTTGTTTCGAAATTTGTAGTAAATGTGTATGCCTTCTGCTGAGTTCAAAAGTTTGGTCTCATCTTTTTTTTTTTTCTTGGCAGTAATTGAATTTGTAGGAGGCACCTCCCACCCTGACTCAACAGTCGGTAGGAGTTGTGAACTCAGTAACCTTCCTCTAAAAAAGCCTCACCGTTCTTACGCCGCTGAGGAAATGGATACAACACGACATAAATGCAGTTTGTGAACTCGTGAGAATTTTCGTGACATCAATAGAAAAATGAAATTCATATTGTAGGAGAAGCGCTAAAGTAAACTCACTCATACTCACACTAGAAAAACGGTCCCTCACGTCGCGCTGACTTACAACTCAAATTGTATTTTCGTCTTCTTTATTTTTCTTTTACCCATATTAAATTCGTCACCTCACTTCGTTCTCTTCTGTACAAAACAAATAGCAGTGTATATCGTACATTACCTTCGAGAGTCAAGATATAACAATTCTTTTTCAGTAAGCGTTATGGATGGACTACTAACACAAGTGTCACTCCCGTTTATGATGGTAACTGCCTATATTATTTCACGTGTTAACTGGTGATGGTTCTTTTCAATTATGGTGCTATTTTAAAGCCCGCAGTGCACCCACAGTCACGGCAGTGAATGTCCAAAAGTCCTGAGTTTGCTAATCGGGTGTGGTTGGTTATGTTCCCTTAATCTGTCATTTATACATCTTCCAGTTTGTCCTATGTACTGTTTGTCGCATTAAAAGGGAAAGGAATAAATCACTCATTCTGAGCAAGGTATCTATGGGGTTCGATGCTTTTTAGTGCAGACGGTATTAGTTTCTGGTATGGCGTTAACTTTTTTACATAGGCCTGAGAGTTTGAGGGAGGCGGAAAAGACTATATCGATATTTCCTCGATTCCCAATCTTCTTCAAGTTATGAGAAACGTTATGAATGTAGGGGATGACTACCGGTCTTTGGTTACTGTATCTTTCACGTGGCTTGCGGGATGTGATTTGACCTTTTTTAATCTGTTTAAGGAGACTTTCGGCGACTGAAGTTAATGGATGTGAAGGATATCCCGCACTTAGTATCCTAGATACTTGTCCTGCGAAGCTCATTAGGCCTGAATGTCGTTTACAACTCCCTGTAACGCCGAATTAGAGCGCAGCTCTTGAGGAGGAGGAGGGAATGGTACTGAGGGGAACGTATACCCCTCCTCTCTCCTCCTCACCTCCTCACCCTGTCTGCTACTCCTTCCTCCGAGCGGCGTCGCCGCAGCCCACCTCACGAGGGTCACGTGACCTCACGGGGGTCACGTGACGTCAATGGGGTCACGTGACCCTGTGAGGTCACTTAACGATGAGGATGACGCCATCGCGATGACGTCATCGTCATTACGATGACGTCATCAGTGACGTCACCAGTGACGTCTTGTGTGACGTCACGTGCGACATTATCGTGATTACGTCATTGTCATCGTCACTGATGACGCCATCAGTGACGTCACCAGTCACGTCACTGATGACGTCATCGTCATCGTCATCAGTCACGTGACCCCGGTAAAAATGACGTTATCAGTCACTGATGACGTCGTCATCACTGATGACATCATCGGCATCGTCATGGTTTTAAGGCATCGGCATCGTCATGGTCATCGTCCCTGAGGCCCTGGGATTCACATTTGCTGTAAAGATCGAGGAGGGAAGGGACAGGCGGGTAGCAAAAAGGGCCGAGGCCCTCGAGGGCACAAAATGAAGACTCGAGGACTGGTGGCGGAAAAATAGACAAGGCTAAGAAATAAAAAACGGCTAGAGCGGAGCTTGGTCTCTGCTCACCCGATGCAAAGGGAAGAGCCACCACAATCCAATCCAATCCAATCCTCAGTGACGTCACCAGTGACGTCACGCGTCCAATAATGCACCGCGCGGTTACGCCGACGGCGACGGCTACGGCAACGGCGACGCCGGTCGAGCCGCAAACGGGCGCCTAAGAGCTGCACTCTAAAAGCTAAACGGAGGCCATCAGCTCGAGACGTCAGGTGTGTGGCTGACCACATTGTGAAGATGTACGGACAGCTTGGTGACCCACAGACGGACGACCTGAATCATGCCCCAACCTCGGAAGGATTAGCTCACAAAATCCAAGCCAGAATTGAAAATATTAGACGAGGGCTGAAAAGGTCTCTTGGCGAAGCTTCGACCATGAAAATTAACCAGCCTGAAGGACAGAGTCTGAAGAGTGAGTATGGATGCGTTGAGTTTCAGCGAGTCGACACGCCAGCTGAGCAAATACAAAAAGCTAAAGCATTCCTCCAGAGCGAAGCACTAAAGTATCCTCAGGAGCAGGAAGTTCACAAGCAAGCCGCTGAAATGGCTTTGTGTTTTCCTGGAATTGGTCTGTCTGAACTCTATGCCTGCATGGGAGATCAAGAAAGTGTGGCCACCGCTTTTCCAGAAACTGCACTTCCTAGAGCACTTTGAAAGGTATACGTAATAAGCTAAATGAGAACTTTAACCGTTCAAAAAAAAATTATTTCACTCATAAAAGAAATATTTCCTAGTAAATTTAATTGGATATTTTAGCAACAAGCTATCAAACGAGCTAAGATATATCTATAGTTTGACTAACATGTGTGAATAATAACACTAAAGGCTCTGTTATACTCCGACGTAACGCGCGCGCCAGCGAACGCTGCCCGAATTCGGCTAGGTCACGTCAGTCACGCCGCGCGCGTCAAAAATTCGCCCTTTCTATACTCCGGCGGCCCTCGCGGCTCTTGCGGCACGCGTAAGTGGGCCACCAGCAAAACGTATGCGCAGAATCTGACTACGAGGGCGATCCGGCGTGCTTCCTGCGAGAGTGCGCCATTTCCGGCGCCTTTTCGTTTCGATAGCAGACGAGAATTCTCGCGCTTCTTGAGCTCCAAGTTCGAGCGATGGTGTGGACGTATCTTGCACGACGAAAACTCGCGCTTGCACTGTTGGTGCACCGCCTGCGCCGCAAGCGTAGGCGGTCAATGTACGTGTTGTACACCTTTGACAAGCGCACGGTCTACGGGGAATACCACCGCCTCGTCCAGGAGCTGCGGGAGAGGGACCCCGAATACCACTTCAAATATTTCAGGTAAGTGAATGCACACTCTAGAGGCATATTGGACTTATGGCAATTTCGATGTCATAAAAGCGTTCAAAAATGATCGCGCTTGCGGTGTGTTGTCTGGGAGCGCGAGATTCCCTGCCCAAATAATACTGCACGTTGTTTGTACAAGACAAGCTGCATCAGCTAGACGTTCCGTCGGAAAATTTGGGCAGATGTTCGTTGCTCCCCCGCAAATGGCAATCGCCAACAATTGTGCTCAAGGGACAGTGTCGGAGGGCCATTTAGTTGCAGGGGTATGGCTTACAATAGTGCTTTCGCCAGGTGTCACGAGCTTGCTACGTTAAAATCTAGCAAACTGGGCAGGTTTGTTTCTCGTAAAAAGTGTTAGGGTTGTTTGCAGTTGTACCGGAACCTGCCACGCTCAATAAAATGGCGATCCATGGAAACTTCCCGTTGTTTCCATATAAAACATAACAATATTGAGGAAACTTCGATATGGCGTTTTTAGACTGGTACGCTGCCTAGAGCTGTATTTAAAAGTGTGGTTTATTAAAACCTGTGCTGAGGATTAGCTGTTCATGTGGGGCCACGGTGTCACTGTACTCATACAGGATGACCAAGGCATCATTCGATCGGCTGTTGAGCCTTGTGCACCACCGAATCCTCCACGCACCAACGCACAGGGGCCAATCTCCCCTGGAGAAAAAGCTCGCAGTTACGTTGAGGTAAATGCGATCTGTTCGCCTTTGAAACAAAATTATTATATTTAATTTCTAATCCTTTACATATTTTTTCATACTTCACACTAATCACCGTTCATTCCCTTGCGAATAAACTTGAGGGATACCAAAAGATATCCCCAAGTTGTGCTTCGTCTGTGAATGTATTACCTTGACATTCACCAGCACAATAGAAAAACATTTTTACAGCTTCACTGGCTTCACAACAGCCCTCAAATTTGTTTTCAACGCAGTGTGATAGAACATGCCACACTTCTATCACAAAATCTTTGCATCGGAAAAGCACGTCAGGTTTTAGTTAACACGTGAATATTATTTTTTGTAGATATCTGGCTACCGGAGGATCAATGCAGGATTTCGCCATGAGCTACTCAATGCAAGCATCGACAGTCTCAAGGATTCCTAAGATAATCCTTCCCGGCCATCTGGGAACTGCCTGTCTCCTGTAGTACCGAAAAAACCAACCACCTCAAAGTGGCGAAGAATACAACAGGACTTTCGTGCGAAGTGGAATTTCCCGAATGCCATCGCGAGCATTGACGGGAAGCACTTTTTTATTAAGTACCCGCACAACAGTGGGTCAGATTGCTATAATTATAAGGGGCTTTATTTCTTGCTCTTGCTAAGCTGTCCGCAGACGCCAGTTAGAGGTTTACTCTAGTCGATGTAGGGGCACAGGGACGCATGGCAGATGGCTCTTTCTTCAGGAAAAGTGCCATCAGACGTCACTTCGAAGCAAACACTCTCGGACTGCCCTCGGGTGTGTCTATGGCCCGTCTGTTTACTCGGCGATGCTGCTTTTCCATTGCGCACGCACGTAATGCGTCCGTACCCTGGAAGAAGCTTGAATGACAACAAAAAGTGTTCAATTGCCGTCTTTCCAGGGCGCGCCGATGTGTTGAGAATCCTTTTGGCATTTTAGTTTTCTGTAATGGTTGCGTTCGCTCCTTGGAACGGTCGGAGATGTGTGTCGAGCTTGTCACTGACTTGATAAAGGCAGTCGTCTGTCTTCATCACTTTCTCATGGATGACAACGCATACTGTCCCAATGATTATGGTGACAGGCCACAAGGGCGGACAGTGCAGGAATATCAGTGGAGGCAGACTGTAGCGCAAATTGGCACTTGCAATGCAGCGACTGGCAAGTGCCCTGCTCAAGCATCTATAGACACGAGGGATGAGATCTCAGATTATTTCAGTGTCTACAGAAAGTTCCTGTCGTGGCCTGTCGTGGCAGCTGGAAGTTATCAGGCGCAGCTAATACGTGACCCTGTGTTACCATTTTCCTTCGCACTCAGAATATAATACTATTTTCATCTTGCCTGCTCGAAACTGCTCTATTTGGACATATTACACTGCATTTGCCAGTCTTGTTAACTATTTGAGAGGCACTTGCGCGCGTAAAACTTTTTTTGCTTGGCATACATTGTACTTATTTTTTATGCTGGAAGTTTTAATTCTTGAACTTGGTTTGTTTACTGCAATTCATAAGTATATGTTTTCGCTGCAGTGATTAAATTGTGAAGAGATAGTCGGTGTCAACCATTTCTCTTGCAACCTAAAGCGGAGGCGATACATTACGCTTATGTAACGCCCTCCCAGTCCTTAAAAAAACAGATATATCTATATATACAAACGCTATTTTTACTGCCTGGATGCGACGGGCATGCCTCAAAACAAACGGTAACCAGAAAACATTTCTGCCCCATAGTTATGTTGCAAGAGGCATTGGTTTTCTGAATGACCTCTACCGAAACAGTACGATTACAAAGATGATTAGGAGTGTGCTCTTTTCCACCATCACCCCGAGGCGTGTCTTTCTTCCCCGCGCTCCGAGAAGACGTGAGATGAAAGAGCGGAGTAGGAAATGGAATACAGTCCTGATCATCATTATTGTAATACAGAATAGGCTTGCCATCGCCCTTAAGAATTACCCGTTGCAACGTAAATACTGCGCGCGAACGTTCTTACTTTTCTTGTTTTTTTTTTGCTTATTGTTTTGACGATTTCTAGTTTTCAACATGCCGGTCCTATTCTTGCACTAAACACCCTAAAATATTTTTCTTGTAAAGTCAGTGACCCTAAACGCATTATTTGAGCTAGACATTGCTTCGATGCCAGCCATTTTGAAGGACAATTCTTTGAGATGTTACCTGGCTTTCGGTGCTGTTCGTGGGTCAGTCTAGAGCAGCTTTTAATCATTTGTATCACTTTTGATAGTCCACAAGTGCTTGTGAGAGCTTGTTATAAAAAAACTGACACTCACAATGTATTATCTGTGGTGCTCTTTTAATAATTATTTTGCATTAGTCTCTGTGTTATTTTATCCGCTGTCCTGAGGCATTTATGGGATAAAAATGGCTTTCCCACTTTAGTTTTTTGTGCTCTGTCACACATTTTCTTGAGTTTAGTGAGATTAAAAGTCAACGATCTGTGTTTTTATTAGTAGTGTTTTCATTTGTGTGGCACAAGGTGTTTGGACGCTAAAAGTTTTCCATAAAGATTCATTTTCATTTTTTTTAATAATTTCTTTATAAAATTATTTCATCACAGTTGAGTCCCATTTCACTGCATTTCTGTGCAAAGGTAGAAGAATAAGTCATTAATAAAGAAAACGGCGGCAGCCTCGTGCTCTATCGCAAAAACACACAGTAATTGAAGGGATAGCAGCATTTTTCAACTAATCACTTGTCATATTCTGCAGTGACCTTCATTATTCGTGCCTTGCTCTTTGCTGCTACAGGCCTAAACAACCTGTCCAAACTCATACCAATGGACATGCCGAATGCCTAATTTTCTGTAATTTGTTTGTCCACCAGGCAGAGCAGCTGCTGCTCAAATGCGTAACATTTTTACGTTTTGTCGGTGCGTTTGACGACACTTCCGTCGTCGCACCTAGGGCGGGCTCATCACCATCATATATTTAGCTGCGTTTGGCCCCCTTCCATCTGCTCCAAATCGATGCAGTTGTCCTCAGAAGGCGACGGTGCGCCACTCTGCATCAAATGAAAGAGGTCCCCTGCCGCGTCATCTCCGTCCGCGTCCATTGCTAGTGGTCTCGTGTCCAGGTTGCACGCCGTTCTATATAGTAACAAAAACATTATCCAGTTAGCAAGCAAAACTAGTATCCCATGAACAAAATGCTTCAAATATCTTTAATTTTTCGAAATGAATATAACATTCTTCATTAATTTCATCAGGTTAGTGTGTAAGCTTTATTTCTGGATCACTTTAAAAATAGAGATACGCTATACCATCCCTAAATAAAGCTTAAGGTATACACCAGAAGAAACTAAAATATTGCGCTTATCGACGCCATTTAATTTGTTTTTAGTGTTAGGCAAGAGAAGAAACGAACGCAAATAAACCTTTTCATGACTGTGGTTAGTCGGCTGTAAAATACAACTCAGGTATTTCTGCAGAACATCCGACCATATGCCTCAGTTGACAGATTCGCGGTCGGACAAGTGTAAACCACCAGAAAAGGTTCGCTTGTGACCAGTTAATCCGGGGTAAATAGTAACCAGCATTAAACGTGTTCATCAATTGACGCACAATGCTACAAATTATTCTGCACAGCGTGCCAAGATTGCTTCAAGCCATGGGAACTATTTTCACCCTTGTTTTGTTCGCTATTTTGGTTATGTGGGGCGATACTGCGTGAACATATGAAGGAGAGCAATGAAAGCGAATCATTTTTAGATTTCTCTTCTTTACACACTCAAACAAAACTCTCAGCCGTGTTGGGGACCTCGCTCACTGAAAGGTCTGCCTGTCTCAGCAACATTGCAGAAAGACGCGGCTGCGTCCGACGTGATTAAAGAATTTCATCCAGTATTTCATCCAAGACGTCATTGCTTTCGGACGTTCTCTACACCTACTACGCCCCCTGTCTTCGATCGAAAGAAATAAAGTGGCATTCCAGTACGTTTTGCGATTTTTGGGTCGGTTCCGCAACTCTAGTCAGGCCCGTATCTAAAATTTCCGAGAACAGAATCGTGACCAAAATGTGTAACTTAATTTAAGACACGCGTCTGTTTAAACGCTTAAATTCCTCATTCCACGCTTAACAATGTTTCAAAAACTCACTTTTTCGGATGACCACAGTTTTTAAAAAAATTCCGTGGCCTGCATGAATTTCACGTGTGCTTGGCGACGAACCCGCTGCCGCTTCGCTTTGCGAGTTCCAGGGCTCTGGTTTGGCACGTGTAGCGGTCACGCAGCCTCTTCCACAGTCGTTGGCAGTCTGCGACTGAAAATGAAAACAAATTGTCTGGTTTTGGGCAATCTGTCAAGTGCTCGACTACGGTGCGAAAGCACGGTTGGTGCACGTCTAGCCGAGCCCGCTCGTCGTTCGCCCACCGCCGCTTATGCGCAAGTTTTCTTCATCTCCACACCTTTTCCATGGGGCACATTGCATTTTTTTCTTCAATCTATATAGGTACAAGTGGGTCGCGCAAAGCCGCTGCCCGCGTTCTCCCAGCCCTCAACTACCACGTCACGTTATACCTAGCCAAGAAACTCCGTTGCGTGTACGCTCTCTCTTTTATCCAGCCACGACCGCCACGACAAACACCAAAGTCAGTGGAAGCTTTTCGTGCAAGCTTCCCCTTTAAAGCAAAGTACAAAGCACGATCGCGTCTGCTGCAGCGGCGGAACACAGCACTGCAATCAGCACAGATGCGATGTGCGGAGCAACAAAATAACTCACCTGTGGGGAGACCGCACAGCTCCCGGATGGCCTCTCAAGCATTGCTCTTCCTGTCCGTGTCAGGGTACTGAAGCTTCCTCGTGTCGTAGACGCGCGGTGGAGCTTTCTCGACGACCAGTCCGATGCTTCGAGCATGACGTCACACGGAGTGGTGCTCCCGTCGTCTGCTATTGCTCGTATTCGCCGCGCTTCCCGCTCTAGGGCTGCCGGGAGCCAGCGCCTGATGCATCCAGGTCGGGCGGAGGCGCGGAATGCGGCATGTTCCATTATGCGGCGTCCAGGCGGACAGAGCAGCGTCGAGCGCCGCCGGTCACGCCGGTTACGTCATGACGCCGGAGTATCGTGACTCCAGCACCGCCGATCGCCCTCTCGCGGACGAACGGAGAACCAGAGGAGCGGGGACGGCAGCGGCGGCGGCGGCGCGGAAACGGTGGCAGGGACTGTCGGCCTTGATGCGTGAAGCCGTTTTAACGAAAAAAGTGAGCGCGTTAAAATAGGAATTCTTGTGCTCCGCCTTGCAACAGCGTTGCACGAAGGACCGGGATGTCTAATTTCATTAGGGACTTTTCGTATATCGCATACGCTGCGGATTTCTGGTCTTGTGCATGGCCGCCAGCTCAATCTGTGCTCAACGTGACGGCAAACGCTCCCGCTAATAATGTAGAGCTCTAGCGTACGGTCTACGAAAAGTCTATTCTTTGCCCTAAGTAGGAGAAAACTCGTCGCGCAACGGTATGTCGAGCAATACACATCGGGAATGGGTTCGCGTTTTAAGGCCGTTACAAGGAACATGACCATTTATTCCAAGCACTTTCAAAAGACAGAATACGCGTACTTGCTTTCAGGTAATTACAAAGCAAATAAAGAAATGCTCGAAGCATTTTAAGCGCGTCTGTGTTAGCCAGCCGTTCGTGACGAGAGCTTAGAACGGGCAGTTTTGGCGAGAGGGGCCGCAACGTTGCAAATAACACGGTACAAAAAATGTACGGTATATTAAAATATTTATTTTTGATAGAGCAATAAATAAAACCCCTAAACACGCCGATTATGTTAATAGGCAGTTTTAGCATAGCGTTACCGCAGGCTACCGTTGGCTACCGTGAGCACGGCAACGCTCCTGGCGCGCGCTGAAAATTGTGCTTCAAAGGCGCAGCGCGAGCTTCCGGTTGTAATGCTACACCGCACGGTAGCCTGCGGTAACAAACTTCCTATCAATAACCATAGAGCAGTTTGATCACGTGTTGCAATACACTAAAACCGAGACGGTGAGCAGCGAGTTGTGAGCCTGTGACACGAACACATCAATACTGTGAACGCTGCTCTTCCGAAGCTTGACGGTCACCGTGCGCGGCTCACTTTTTAGAGCACTAATGGCCAGGCAAAGCGCAAACACGATATCTTCATCACCCTCAAAAATATTCTGCCACAAACAGTGACGTGGCCGGTGCCTAAAACGCGCTCGCCCACCACAAAGCTTCGCAAGTTGAGGTTTCTGCAACTTTTAAATATCAGCATGCTCGTTTTCCTAACGCGCATCAACATCTCCGTCACCTGTAATATGATCCTGCCCTAACCGCTTCGCATTTGTAGACAAATAAATCATTTTTAGCGCGCTGACCAGCGTCAGCGAGCAGGCGCACGGGAAATCCTGGAGAATCTATCCCCGTCTCTTCCGCCATCTTGGAACTACCGCCCCGCCACCTATAGGGCGTTGGGTTGCGAATAGAGCGCCGGGTTTTCGCCGACGTGACGTCGGTGTGACGCGTTCGCACCGAACGCAAACGCGCGTGCAGACGCGCGCGCTCTCGTTCGCACGCAATTTTCGATAGTCGGAGAGTAACAGAGCCTTAATATATCGTGACTTCACAGGTTTTATTTTGTAATGTTGAATTCTAAAATGTGGCTAATCACTCACTAACTACATCCTTAAATTATCGTACTCCATTTCAAATGTCTTTCTAGTCTTACACGAGCTGCGGATTAGTTTATGTTTTTAGAGCGCAGCTCTTGGGAGCCCGTTTCCGGCGTAGAGCGGCGTCGCCGTCGCCGTTGCCGTCGACGTAACCGCGCGTTGCATTATGGAGAGGTTTCCCATAACGACGTCACTCGTAACGCTCACGTGTGACGTCACGAGGGTAAAATTTACCCGCTAAATTTAGCGGAAAATGTTTGCCTATGCTTAGAGTGAAAATTTCCCCGCTAAATTTAGAGGAAATATTTCCCGCCAAATTTGCGGGAAAAGGTTTAGCCTCGTGACGTTACACGTGCAGCCACTTAACCCGGGAAGAGTTTCCCGCTAAGTTTAGCAGGGAAAATTCTTCCGCTAATTTTCACGCTAAATTTAGTGACAAAACTTTCCCGCCAAATTTAGCGGGAAATTTTCCAGCTACATTGAGCGTACGTCACTTAGCAGAAAAATGTTTCCGCAAAATTTAACGGGGATATGTTCCCGTTAAATTTAACAAATACATTTAGTGGGAAACATTTTCTCGCTAAATTTAGCGGCGAATATTTTCAGCTCAATTATTCGAGCGCAGCTCTTAGGCGCCCGTTTCCGGGTTGAGCGCGTCACACGTGAGGTCACGTGTGATGTCACGAGGGTAAAATTTTCGGCTAAATTTGCTGGGAAAGGTTTTACGCTAAATATAGCGGGGACATTTTTGCCGCTAAATTTACCAGGGAAATTTTTCCGCTCAATATATGGACAAAATTTCCCCGCTAAATTTAGCGGAAAATTTCCCTCGAAATTCAGCGGGAAAACTTTAGCCTCGTGATGCTTCACACGCGAAGCCACTCAACCGGGGAACTTTTTGTGCTACATTTAGCGGGAATAGTGCTTCCGCTAAGTTTTCGCAAAAATGTTTCCGCTAAATTTAGCGGGAAAGTTCTTGCGCTAAGTTTGCGCGAAAATGTTTCCGCTAAAACTAGCGGGGAATTCTCAAGTTAATTTTTGCGGATAAATTTAGCAGAAAAGTTTTTTTCGCTAAATTCAGCGGGTCAATTTTTATGCTGAATTTGGCCGGAACAATATCCCCGTTAAATTTAGCGGAAAAATTTCCTGCCAAACTTAGTGGGAAACTTTCCTGCCATACGCTAATTAGCGGAAATATTTCACCTCGTGACGTCACTCGCTGACGTCACGTGTGACGTCATATGGAAACCTCCCATAATGCAACACGCGGTTAAGCCGACGGCGACGCCGCTCAACCCAGGAACGGGCGAATAAGAGCCGCGCTCTAATTATTTAGCGGTAAAAATGTCTCGCTAAATTTAGCGGGAAAATTTTTTCACTAACTTTAGCGGGGAAATTTTCAAGCTAAATTTTGCGGGTACATTTAGCAGAAAAATGTTTCCGCTGAATTCAGCGGGAAAATTTTCCCACTAAATTTAGTGAATGAATTTAGGGGAAAATTTTTCCCGCTAAATTTAGCGGGAAATTTTTACCTGCTAAATTATTAGAGCGCAGGTTTTAGGCGCCCGTTTCCGGGTTGAGCGGCGTCGCCATCACCGTCGGCTTAGCCGCGCGTTGTCATATGGGAGGTTCCCATAATGATGTCACACGTGACGTCACGTGTGACGTCACGAGGGTAAAATTTTTCCGCTGATTTTGGCGGGAAATGTTTCCGCAAAATTTAGTGGGGCGATTTTTCCGCTAAATTTAGCGGGGAACTTTCCCGTTAAAATTAGCAGAAAAGTTTTCTGCTAAATATAGTGGGAAAATTTCCACGCTAAATTTAACGGAAATGTTCCCGCCAAAGTTCACGGGAAAACATTGGCCTCGTGACGTTACATGTGAAGTCCCACTCAACCCGGGAAAATTCTTCGGCTGATTTTCACCGCTGAATTTAGGAAGACATTTTTCCCGCTAGATGTAGCAAATAAATTTAGCAGAAAAAGGTTTCCACTAAATTCAGCGAGGTGATTCCCCCGCTAATCTTAGCGGAGAAGTTTTCCACTAAGTATTAGAGCGCAGCTCTTGAAGCCAGTATCTGGGTTGAGCGGTGTTGCCGTTGGCTTAACCACGCGTTGCATCATGTGAGGTTCCCATTTTGACGTCACACGTGACGTCACGTGTAACGTCACGCGGGTAAAATCTTTCCACTAAATTTGGCGGGAAATTTGCCCCACTAAATTTAGCGGAAACATCTGCCGCATTAGCAGGAAAAATGTTACCTCTTGACGTCAAACGTGACGCCACTCAAAACAGAAAAATTTTCCCGCTAAATTTAGCAGGCAGAATATACCGCCAAATTTAGCGGGAAAATTTCACCCTCGTGGAGTCACACGTGACGTCACGTCATGTGACGTCATGTGAAATTCGGCGGAAAAGTTTTCCGCCGAATTTCCCCGCTAAATTTATGCAGGGAAATTGAAGTCACGTGACGTCAACACCAATATTACCTCTTTTTTTCTAGTCAAAAAAATTCAAAAGTCTTTATTTCTCTCCGTTTGGAGAGGGGAGGCAGAGAAAAAAGCAACTCAGTGTTGCTTGACGAGCCTCTGCCCCCCCCCCCTACAGCAGCAGAGAAAAAAAATGTATACACGTACACACACTCATACAAATTCACAATCTCTACACCAAATCAAAAGAAAATAAGTGAGCTAAATCGTACAATCGATTCATGCTTTAATTATTCAGGAACGTATTTAAGAAAATCATTAACAAAAACAGAACGTAGATTCTTCCGAGTTCCACTCAAAATAGTTATATTCAATTCACTGCAACAATTTAAAAGGCGCGGCAGTGTACATCTCAGCATTTGATCGCCGTAATTCGTCCTGGAGTGCGGTACTGCCCACGCATCTTCAGAACGAGTGTTGTAGAGCGTTTCCTTGAACTGAAGATTTGAGATCGATAAAAGTAAACTGTTGGTACAAAACGACTTTTTATAGGCAAGGGCTAATTTGTAACTATAGTGACTGGAAATTTGCACAATATTAAATTTTTTAAACAATGGTTTCGTATGACTGTCATAGCTAGTATGACATATCATACGAATCACTCTTTTCTGAAGAATATGCATTTGATTGATATTAGTTAAGGTCGTATTTCCCCATACCAAAAAGCAATAGTTATATTGAGCGTAAAAAATAGAGTTGTAAACGAGTATCATGGCCGAACTAGGAATCATGTGGTGATATCTGTATATTATACCCACAGCCTTCGATAGCTTTTTACATGTGTATTGCACCATATCGTTCCAAGTCATATACTGATTAAAGATTACCCCCAGGACTTTCACACTCTCAACTATATCAATAGTGCCTGTACCAAGCAAAAGTACTGACCTAGGACTAAAATTTGTATTTCGAGATCGAAATACCACGGCCTTTGTTTTACTTACGTTTATTTGCAGGGAATTTGATGATGCCCAAGCATTTAATTGATAAAGATAATGGTTTGCATTGTTTATAATTTTATCTATGTTAACACCGGAAAAAAATATACTCGTATCGTCCGCATAAATAATGCAGTTCACATTACCATCAATATTTACTAGGTCATTAATATACAAGTTGAAAAGGAGTGGCCCCAAAATACTGCCTTGTGGTACACCGGCGGTTAGTGGTCTGAAATTTGATCGTTTTTTATTTATTTCAACACATTGATGGCGGTTTTGAAGGTAACTTCTAATCATTTGTAAAGCGACCCCACGAACACCATAAAGGTACAGTTTCGTAAGTAACGTTTTATGATTTATGCGGTCGAAGGCTTTTGTGAAATCAATGAATATGCCGAGTGTTACCAGCTTCGCTTCGATGTTGCCTAAAAGTAGTTCTTTTTGTTTTAAAAGTGCAATCTCAGTCGAGCGACCTTTCATAAATCCATATTGACAGGGCGTAATAATTGAAAATTTCTCACAAAAATTATTAAGCCTTTGATGTATGATTTTTCTAAACCCTTGGAAAATATGGGTAAAACCGAAATAGGTCGATAATTTCCTAAGTCATTCTTATCACCGGTTTTATATATTACAGTCACCTTTGCTATCTGCATTTTTTTTGGAAAGGTACCATACTTAAGTGCTAAATTGAATATGTGTGTTAAATAGGGTAAAATCGCCCGCAATACATGTTTAATTGGTTTTATTTGAAGGTCGTATATATCGAAGCTTTTACTGTTTTTTTAAGTTTTGAAACGCTGAGAATACTTCCTCTTCGTCGGTTGGGGTAAGAAATAAGCTGTCAGAAATACTAAGCATGTATCTGGAGGCACTCATAGAACACACACTTTCAGCGGGCTTAACAAAATGTTCATTAAATTTCTCAGCTAAAGCTTGCCCATCTATATCGGTGCCTTCAATTTTGATTTTCGTGATTATCTCCTTGTGCGGCCCATTCTTAAGTATACCATTCAATTTTTTTCCACATATCATCGGATCTATTTACACCTTGAAATAAATTGTTAAAATAAGAAAAGTTTTGACTCCTTAAAGCCCTGAAAAAGAAAAAAATGTTTTTTCAAAACAGTCTGGTTGGGACACGCGTGTCAAAAAATGAATTTTACGCGAAAAAAAGATTTTAGAGCAATATTGACTGCGTTAGACGCAATTTAGTCGGTAGTCACCTCCTCTCCACTTTTGCTCTCGCTCGGCGTTTCGGGCGCGTGGAGGAGAGGTACTCTCCGCCTCTTCGTAGTGGATCGGCTTGGCTGCTTGGCTGGCTTGGCTGCGCCCCGTACGAGAGCCATTACTGCTTCCTGTGTCTGCCAGTCTGCTCGTCGTACCGCGTCGTACAGCCGATTCACACGACGGACCGAATCGCGATTTTCGTCCGCAGACCGTGTACCAGGCTGACCGGCACGTCACCGATTCCTGCAATCCGCGCCTCGTTCGCGGACGCGCGAACTGATAAAGTCCAGCGCCTTTTTCACTCGCGGATTTTTGGCAGGAGGTTGACTTGAAATGCGTTTAGTCTGGCAACGGTACATTGTTTTCTTGTTTTTGTTTCTGGGCGATGAAAACAGAAGTGGTGCATCGTTTTGTTTTGTGCGTTCGCTGGTTCATTTTGTCGGGCGTTTCTCCGTTCCACGTGTGAAAGGAACTGCAGAAACTTTGTATGGCTGACGCGACGCAGGTTCCTCTAGTCCTCCGGGTCCGCGTCAAGAAGCTTCCGCTCAAACTCGTCTGGCACGCCGCGATGATTCTTGCACGTCCAATCAGGATTTCACCGAGCAAGACCTCTCTGTGGCTGTGGTGGACTCTGGAGTTGCTATGCATGAGCGCGGAGTGCGTGAATACATTTCCAAACGCCCCTTCGCGAGCCCGAGAACTTCGTCGCTTCTACGCGGAACCCTTCTCAAGCAGGACCATGCCTGTGTCACTCTCATGCTTTGGGTTAGTAAAGCTAGTGGCGCTTTGCGCGAAGCCTATCGCGGTGTTTTGTCTCGATCTGTACGTAACAGCGGCGTACCGATTCATTATCGCGGTAGCGAACGTCGATTTCTCTCTTGGACAACGGTGCCACGGTGCGATGTTGGAGTTTCGCGGCACTGTGGGGTGGCGACCAGGTTCGGTGCGTCCTCGCTGTCGTCTGCTCGTCGTCTCCCTCGTGTGGATGCGCTTGGGAGACAGACGAACCCCAGACATGTCGTCACAGTCCACGGACCAGTCCGTCATGTGAATCGGCCATGACTAACTAACACAAGCAACAAGCCCTCTTCAGTAGGTCTTCACATATAAACGCGATAAAACTATAAAACCACCCGAGGACGCGAGACGCGTTCCAAGACGGCGACCATGACAGAAAAACAAAATGGCGAAGCTTTTGTTTGTTGTTTTATCCGAACGGAAGTAACGATTTTGTAAAACGTTTGTAAACAATTACGACGTTCATTCGGTGAATTGTTTCTTAAACCTAAAAATATGTAATCCAAAAGGCGATTTCAAGAGATCACGAAGATTTTATAACCAACATCAAAGCTGTCACTCAATCTATTGGCCAATGAGAAGCTGATTTGAATGACCATCGTTACCAATGAGAAGCCGAGCTGAATGACCTGGAATTTCCGCGCAAAATTTCAAATAAAACTCTCGCCGTCAATATTGCTCTAAAAATATTTCTTTTTGCGTAAAATTCATTTTTTACACGCATGTCCCAACCAGACTGTTTTTAAAAAATCTTTTTTTTTCTCTTCAGGGGCCCTTTAAGGCCCTTGTACACTGATTCCTTTGTTCCTTAAATTTAGCCAACACGCTAACGTCTCTGCTACGTACGAATTGATGGTAAAGAGTATTTTTCTTATTTATCATTTTTCTTATTTCTGACGTAACCCATGGTTTACGTGACTTGCGGGAAATATTTTGCTGTTGGTAGGGGAAACAACGGTCGTATATCATAATAAACTTATCGAGAAAGTAATCAAATGCTTCGTCAGCTGATACGCTAGACAACACCGCACTCCAGTTCGCAGAAAATATCTGTTGCTCAAAATGTTGCAAGTTTTTCGTGCTGATGTTTCTAAAAAAAGATTGAGCAGCACTAGTTTTTTTGCTGTTGAAGTTTACATTACTAAACATAAAGATCGGCAGATGATCGCTAATCGTTACCCCGATCACGCCAGCAAGTATCTCTGTGGTGGGAACATTCGTTAAAAATAAATCAAGCAACGTGTCATGCAGAGGCGCTATACGAGTAGGCAGTGAAATAACATTAGACAATCCATATGACTGATACAGAGACATTAAATCAAGCTGATGTTTAGAGGAGGTATGCATGTCTATATTAAAATCACCGCCAAGATAAAGACACGATTTATTTTCACCAACAACCTTTAAAAAATCTTCAAGAAATTCAAGGAAGGTCGCAACATTCCCAGATGGCGGTCGATAGACGACAGAAAATACAAATTTATCGTGTTGTAAAGTTAAAATCTCATAGTCATTTGTTGTCGCTGTGAAATCACTAACAATATTATATTCAAGGTCTTTTTTAACGTACATACATACTCCTCCTCCTACTTTGTTGCTACGATTTAAATTGAATACTGCATACTTCTCTAGTTGGTCCACTTCATCACTCTGGTTATACCATGTTTCAGTTAGCATTATTATATCAAAAGAAAATGTAAAACTGTCCAGAAAGATGCTAAGTTCATCAAACTTATTTCGCACTGATTGAACATTTAAATGAAATAACGAAAAAGGCACATTTGGTTGGTCTTTAAAAAGTTTAACAACCTCATTTGGCAATAAGTAAGATAAGTCTGTCATTGCGAGTGAAGTTAAAAAAAATGCAATACCCAAAGCGAAACTACTCCAATTTTTGCAAGTCATCCTTAGTCTTTATTAGATGTGCTTGAGTTCCGTCCTTCTCCCTGACAAGAATCTTGCCGTTTTTATACCAAGCGTACTGGAACCTGTTTGTTTTTGCCCATTCTTTCGCATCCCACAGTAGCGCCTTATCTTGCTGCGTTAGGTTTTCCAAGATATGTGTCTTACTCCGGGCATTTCTTAATCGTGATCGCCGGTCTAGCCACATATCGCGTGTCGCCTGGCTGACAAAGCGAACAATGACTCCGGGGATCTTGTCTGCACGTGAGGGAAGTCTGTGTGCTGCGATAATTTGATCCGATGTCAGATCAGGCACATCCAGGTTCTTTGCCACTTCATTTATTTTAGACAGAAGATCTTCATTTTCGCTTGCAGGAATCCCATGGAGTTCAAGGTTTTGCCTGCGATTTCTCCATTCAAGATCGTGCACTTTTTGCTTTAAGTGTTCGATTTCCATGTCCGCGTTCGTCTTTTCCAAGTTTGTAACCCTTTTCTTCAAACTTTTTATTTCTTCGTCCTGTTCCCCAACGCGCTTGAGCATGACGTCATAGTTGTCTGACATATGCTGGAGTGACTTTTCCATTCCATCTACTGTTTCCTTAAGGTTTAAAAGTGTGTCAAGTTTAGCATTCATGCCAACCAGAAGAACAGCTACATTGACTTCACTGGTTTGCACGTCGCTCTGAGTACCGGAAGCGGCACCTTGCTCTTTAGGTTGCCTACTGCTTTGACTGCTCCGAGACTTAGCAGCTCTGCAAGTCTGGCACCGCCATGTTTTTCGGATATTTGCATTCTTTTTAAGTGTCGCTTCGGAAATTCCTGCACAATTGCCTAAGTGATAAGAGTATTGACACTCAGTGCATTTAATCTGTAATTCACTTTCTGACATTTCTTCAGTACATGCCAGACATATAACATCTGTATCATCGGCCATTTTGTTTGTAAAACAGAATCACGTAATAAACACAAGAAAACACAGCAAAAACCACGAAACAAAACACAGCAGCAGCAGCAGCAGCAGCAGTGAATCACAGAGAAAAAAAATTATACAACGTGAAGAAAGACCAACCTGAAATGTCGAGATGAGGCGTTTAGTCTCAGTGCAGCGTACTGCCGCTGCTGCTGTGCGTCCGCAAGCCCAGAGTGCCTCCTTTATAGCACAAGGGGTGATGACGTGCCGCGGTGACGCCGGTCCTATCTGCCAATTGCCGGCGGTGCTCCCAAGCACAGCCACGTGCAGATGGCGCTGATTTCCTTCACCAATCGCCGATGAAGCTCCCGGTCACAGGCATGAGTAGATGATCCAGGGCACGATGACGGCGTTTCAGGGCGATGAAGTCCGGTAGAAGTGTGCTCCGTAACTGAAATGTCGAGATGAGGCGTTTAGTCTCAGTGCAGCGTACTGCCGCTGCTGCTGTGCGTCCGCAAGCCCAGAGTGCCTCCTTTATAGCACAAGGGGTGATGACGTGCCGCGGTGACGCCGGTCCTATCTGCCAATTGCCGGTGGTGCTCCCAAGCACAGCCACGTGCAGATGGCGCTGATTTTCTTCACCAATCGCCGATGAAGCTCCCGGTCACAGGCATGAGTAGATGATACAGGGCACGATGACGGCGTTTCAGGGCGATGAAGTCCGGTAGAAGTGTGCTCCGTAACTGAAATGTCGAGATGAGGCGTTTAGTCTCAGTGCAGCGTACTGCCGCTGCCGCTAAATTTAGCCGGAAAATTATAGCTAAATTTTACGCTAAATTCAGCAGGGAAATGTTGGTGAGTTTCCCGCTAAATTTCGCGGGAAATTTATCGAAAAGTTTCCCACTAAATGGGAGAAGAGCAGGAGAGGAGGAGGTGACGGGGAGAAGAGAGAGGATAAGGATTGCCCTCCCTCCGTACCCTCTGCTTCTTCTCTTCAAGAGCGGCGCGCTAATTCGGCCTTACAAAAAATTTTAAACGTCTTTCATTTTTTTTTTGAATTTTTATGTTCCCCTTCGTTTCTATACGTATACGAGACAAGGTATCAAAGGGTATACACATATTACTTTTCTACTTCTCTGAAATCGAATTGACCAGATATGCTGATGAAGAACGCGCACCCATTAAATTAAATTTAATATGAAGAAACAATTGAAAAACAAAGCTCAAAATGAGCGTGGGCATAAATTCAAACTGCGTGTCTCCTGATTCGTCAGGTAGTTGAGTGGTTAATACACGTGATCGGTACTAAGAAGACCCAGAGTTCGAATCGCGGTCCAGACGCGTTTCGCATTTCGTTTCATAGTGGTTTCCTAATATTCAAATTAATTGCGTCAGTCTGGGTGACGATTTGCATATTTTATTTGATGAGGTAAGGTGGAATTGTTTACCTTAATGTTAATGTGCTGTAATTTGGCACAAACTTGGGGCAAGCATTAAGGGGGGGGCTTACAGTAAAATCAATCATGTTAGGCAGTATCTTTTTGGATGGAAATATAAATTTTCTAGTGGCGGCTTACAAGCCCAGTTTACCCCAAAAATGTCTTCTCAAAATAAAATTCTGGCTTTCTGGCTGTAGAGGCCATTGTCTGTTACTCCAATGGCTGAGCAAATTTGACAAAAGTACTATTTGTTTGATTTTTGCAGGCGCACTGTAACAAACATGAATGGGCTGTTCGCCTGCGAAGCAGCCAAGCTTTAAGTCCTGCGCACCTTCCTGCAAAGCACGTCGTAAGAGGAGAGTGTTCTGGAGTGGCTCCTAGAAGCTCAATCACGGACAGAGAGGGGCCTGAAGTCAGCTTCATCGGCTACCCTCATCCCAACGCTTCTTCATACTTTAAGGAAACATGGACTTTGTGTTCAGGGTGTGCGAGGTAAGAAGTTTGCTGTGAGGCAAACGTCTAAAAGTCAGTAGGAATTTTAAATATTCCAAACCTTTCAACGAGGCCTAAACGAAAGTCGACAGACTGAAGTCTACACAGACGTCTAGCGTAATATACTGAGTATCCGCCCATTCCACACTAAGCGCCCACCCCAATTTTGCGATATCTGAAAAAGCATGCACAGCACATATTGTCACGAATGACGAGGTGACAAAACAAAGGAATAACTGAGAAAACTGAAACGTTTAATGGGGCGAACTTGTGCCCAAAAATAAAGAAGGAAACAGGAAGATAACAACAGAGCGTCGCGGGCGTCGAAGGCGGCGAAGCAGCAGGATCGAACGCTGAGGCGAAACTGACTCTGGCTCGCCACGCGAAACCCCTTATGTACACGCGCGGGCTTCTGGAATAATCGGCGTAGAAGGTTCGACGCGTAGAACATTCTGACCTCGAACAAGCAACAGGATTCTCGAATTTTCCGGAACACCAAATTGCAGGAATAAACAAAATACACGTCGCTCCCAGGAATCGAACCCTGGCCTTTCGCGTGGTAGGCAGGCGCGATAACCGTTAGGCCACGCGCGCGCTGCCCACTTGGCCAGCTGCGCGCGCGGCATTACTCCCCCTTTAAAAAGTGCATCGCCCTGATGCAGCACAAAACAAAACAAAGCAAAGCAAACAAAAATAACAGTAAACTAAAGAGTCATTTGGAACACGTAAGGTTCATAGTCCTATCGAGCGTAGTACGGCTTCATGCGCACGACGTGGACGACTTCTGGTCGTGGAGGGCGGCGTGATGAAGTCCGTGTTCCGTCGGGCATCACCTCGTAGTTCAGATCCCCGAGTCGACGAAGCACTTTGTAGGGTCCAAAGTAGCGCTTTAGGAGTTTCTCGCTCAGACCACGGCGGCGGATCGGTGTCCACACCCACACCCGGTCTCCGGGTTGAAAGTGGACGTCCCGGCGACGAAGGTTATAGCGGCGTGCGTCGACACGCTGTTGGTCATGAATCTTGATTCTTGCCAGTTGGCGAGCTTCTTCCGCGCGTTGCGAGATCAGTTGAGCATCGTCGTTCCCATCGTCGGCCGGCACGTGAGGCAGCATGGCGTCGAGCATTGTGGTAACCGTCCGGCCGTGTACCAGTTGGAACGGTGTCATTCCCGTGGTTTCTTGCACCGCTGTGTTGTACGCAAACGTGACGTACGGCAACACCTCGTCCCATGTCTTGTGCTCTACGTCGACGTACATGGAGATCATGTCGGCGATCGTCTTGTTGAGCCGCTCCGTTAGCCCGTTGGTCTGCGGATGATAAGCGGTTGTTCGTCGATGGCTGGTATGACTGAGCCGAAGAACTTCTTGAGTCAGCTGTGCCATGAAGGATGACCCGCGGTCTGTGATCAGCACTTCAGGTGCGCCGTGTCGAAGGAGAATAGACTCGACAAAGAACTTGGCGACTTCTACCGCTGTTCCCGATGGCAAAGCTTTGGTCTCGGCGTATCGTGTAAGATAATCGGTCGCGACGATGATCCACCGATTTCCTTGCGTCGACGTTGGGAACGGCCCAAGTAAATCCATTCCGACCTGCTGGAAGGGCGTAGTCGGTGCAGGTATCGGCTGCAGGAGCCCTGCTGGCTTCGTCGGAGGCCTCTTACGTCGTTGGCACTCATGGCACGACCGTGTGTACAGGTGGACTGTTTTCGGGAGTCTCGGCCAGTAATACTTGTCACGAATCCGGGCGAGCGTCCTGCTGTAGCCAAGGTGTCCAGCCGTCGGGTCGTCATGGCATGCTTGAAAGATTTCTTGCCGCAGGCTGGCCGGAACAACGAGCAGCCAGGCAGGGTTGCTCGTTCCGAAGTTCTTCTTGAAGAGCACGCCTCGCCGCAGAACGAAGCTTGGCAAGTCTCGGGCCAAGACTCGCGGAACTGAACTTCCTTGACCTTCGAGGTGGTCAATCACGGAGCGAAGTTCGGGGTCGTCTCGCTGAAGTGCTCCCATGTCGGTATCTGTAATTGCTCCAAGAAAACGGGCGTCATCATCGTCGTCGGTGCTGTCGGGAGGAGATTCGACTGGGGCCCTTGACAAACAATCGGCGTCATTATGCTTGCGGCCAGACTTGTGCACAATGGTCACGTCGAATTCTTGCAGTCTAAGGCTCCAGCGAGCGAGGCGTCCTGACGGGTCCTTGAGGTTGGCGAGCCAACAGAGAGCGTGGTGGTCCGTGACAACGCGGAACGGGATCCCGTACAGGTATGGGCGGAACTTGGTTAACGCCCAGACGACAGCGAGACATTCCTTGTCGGTTGTCGAGTAATTTTTCTCTGCCTTGGACAGTGCACGGCTTGCGTAAGCGATCACCCTCTCTGCTCCGTCTTGTCTTTGGACGAGCACCGCACCTAGCCCGGCGTTGCTGGCGTCTGTGTGAACTTCCGTTTCCGCTGATGGATCGAAGTGTCCGAGGATAGGGGGCGACTGGAGTCTTTCCTTCAGTTCGTTGAACGCTTGTTCTTGCTCCTCTCCCCACTGGAAGTTCACGTCGTCCTTCGTCAGATGCGTGAGCGGTGAAGAAATTTTGGCAAAATCGCGAACGAAACGTCTGTAGTATGCGCACAGCCCAAGAAATCTTCGTACGGCTTTCTTGTCTGGTGGCTTCGGAAATTCGGCGACAGCGGATGTCTTTGCAGGGTCAGGACTTACACCTTGAGCACTCACGACATGGCCCAGGAATTTGAGCTCACCGTAAGCGAACCGACATTTTGACGGCTTCAGTGTCAGTCCGGCATTCTGGATAGCCTGTAGCACGGCTCGCAAACGTCTGAGGTGCTCGTCAAAGTCGCTGGCGAATACCACGACGTCGTCGAGATAGACGAGACAACTTTGCCATTTCAAGCCGGAAAGAACGGTGTCCATTACGCGCTGGAACGTCGCCGGTGCTGTGCATAGTCCGAACGGCATCACTTTAAATTCGTACAGCCCGTCCGGCGTGACGAAGGCAGTCTTTTCACGATCTCGTTCGTCGACCTCGATCTGCCAGTACCCACTCTTCAGGTCCATCGACGAAAAGTATCGGGCGTGGCGCAGCCGGTCCAGGGTGTCGTCGATGCGTGGCAGCGGGTAGACGTCCTTTTTTGTTACAGCGTTCAGTCGGCGATAGTCCACGCAGAACCGAAGAGTCCCGTCTTTCTTCTTCACAAGGACTACCGGTGAAGCCCACGGGCTGCTTGAGGGCTGGACAATGTCGTCATCGAGCATTTCTTGGACCTGCTTCTGGATGACTTCTCTCTTTCACAGAGACACGGTACGGCGACCGATGAACAGGAAGCGCGTTGTCTTCAGTGACAATTCGGTGTTTCGCAACGGTCGTTTGGCGCACCTTTGACGACGTGGAGAAGCACTCAGTGAACTCGGCGAGAAGGTCACTGAGTTGTCGTCGTTGTGGGGTAGGCAGGGTTGGGTCGATGTCAAACTGCGAAGGCGGCGTTGTCTTGGGTGGCCACGAAGAGAGGTCTTCTGATACTCCGGCGATTGCGGCTGAGTCCGGGAGTTCCTCGGCGTGACCCACGGTGGTGCCTTTCGTAAGGTGCTGGGCCTCCTGTCGGAAGTTCGTTACGAGTGCGACGGTGTGTCCGTCTTGGAGCTCCGCGACGCCTCTTGCGATGCCGATCCCTCTTCCTAGAAGCAACTGGAGGCTTCCTTCGAGCAGAACGTCCCCGCAGAAGGTCTCATCGACCCCGACGGGTACGAAAACACTCGACCGCGGCGGTAGGTTCACGTGGTTTGCGAGGACTCGTACCGTCGATGACGTCGCTTTGGGTTCCTCCGGTGGTGGAGCAGGTCTTCGTAGCGTCAGCCGGTTTGCTCCGAGGTCGATGACGGCGCCATACTCGCAGAGAAAGTCCATGCCGAGGATAACGTCCCTCGAACAGTCTTGCAGAACGACGAACTTGACAGGGCACGTCTCACCGTGGATCTCGACGCGAGCAGTGCATCTCCCAACCGGCGTGATGAGGTGCCCTCCGGCGGTTCGTATTTGAGGTCCATCCCACGGCGTCATGACTTTTCGAAGGCGGCGGGAGAGCCTCCCACTCAAGACTGAGTAGTCTGCTCCGGTGTCCACGAGTGCTGATGCGTCGTGGCCGTCGATGACGACGTTTAGGTTATTGGACACCGTTGCAGGGGCGTCATTTCGGTCTCTGGTAGCGTTCGAGTGGGGGCCCTCCGACGTTCGTGGAGGATCTTGGCGTCGGTCGTCTTCGGCAACTCCACCTCCAGGGGTTGCCGCGCCTAGTTTCCCCGGCGAGGAGCGAGGGGTGACAGGCTTGCACGTCGGGGTCGGTGCATCGGCGAAGCTGGACGTCGTGGCGACGGCGACCGGAACTCTCGGCGGGACGCAGGCTCGGGTGACTGAGGTCGTCGCAGGTACTCGTCGATCTCCCGAGGGCGTTCACCATAACGGGGGCGCGGATCGTTCGGGTGGAACCCGCGCAGCCCGAGTCGTCGGTATGGGCATCGGCGGTAAGTGTGGTCTGCCTCCCCGCAGTGGAAGCACAGAGGGCGTCGGTCGGGCGTTCGCCACACGTCGGTCTTCCGGGGTGCGCGGGGCTCCTGGCAGGCGTACTGGACCGGGTCGTCGTGGCGTCTGTCGTGCTGCGGCGCAGGAGACTGACGTCGGGGAGGCGCGACATAGGCGCGAGGAGGAGGCGGTGGCCGTCGGGCCACTGCGGCGTAAGTCAGCGTGGCTTCTTCGGGGACTGCTACGCTGATGGGAGTCTCGGGTTGAACGGCTCTTTGCACCTCTTCCCGCACGACCTCGGCGATGGAGAGCGAAGCCGGTCGGTCAGCGGCGGGTAGCAGCTTTCGGAGCTCCTCCCGGACGACGTCGCGAATGATTTCGCGTATGTCCGGGGTGTTGCTGCTGTACGGCGAGAGGGCAGCGAAGCCAGGAAGTCTCTGATAGTGGGAGGCGCGTGCTTGTAGGGCACGTTCGATGTTAGTAGCCTCGGTGATGAAGTCTTGGACGGTGATAGGCGGGTTCCGCACAAGGCCTCCGAAGATGGTTTCTTTTACTCCTCGCATCAGGAACCGCAGCTTCTTCTCTTCAGGAGCGTTTGGGTCGGCGCGGTTCATGAGGCGGAGAACGTCCTCGACGAAACTTGTGACGCTCTCGTTCGGCCCTTGGCTTCTTGCTTGAAGAAGTTCTTCGGCCCGCTGACGTCGCTGCTGGCTGGCAAAAGTGCGTCGAAGCTCCGCCTGGAAGTCTTGCCATGACGAAATTGACGCTTCGTGGTTCTCGAACCAGGTGCGTGCAGTGCCTTCCAGAGCGAAGTAGACATTTCGCAGGCTCTGCTCAGGACCCCATCCGTTGAATCGTGCGACGCGTTCGTACTGGCCCAACCAGTCGTCCACATCTTCATGAAGGTTGCCACTGAAATTCGGCGGCGTCCTTGGTGGGGCCTGCACGTAGACAATGGACGTCGCTGGCGTTCCGTCTGGCTGCGACGTGGTGGTCATCGTCGGCTTCGGCAGCTTCTTTGTCCTGTCCGGCAGTGGTCCAAGTTCCGGGGGTAGGCCGAGGTTGCGGCGACTGAACCGGATCTCGGTAGTGCCTTCGTTGGTTCTTCGCGGGCTTGGCGTCGGACTTGCACTGCGGGCCCTCGGAGGGGTACGCGGCAGGGGCATGCGTTACCCCGCACCTCCACCAAAATGTCACGAATGACGAGGTGACAAAACAAAGGAATAACTGAGAAAACTGAAACGTTTAATGGGGCGAACTTGTGCCCAAAAATAAAAGGAAA